>ML779596.1:113680-125970 GCA_009831015.1 Picea engelmannii
TCCTTTAGTAGTTGTAGCACCTTGTCAACATGTCGCACATGATCCTCCCAAGACTTTCTATAGATTAGTATATCATCAAAAAATACTAACACAAATTTTCGAAGGAAGGGCTTGAAAATGGAATTCATCAACCCTTGGAATGTTTAAGGTGCATTTGTAAGGCCAAAAGGCATGACCAAAAATTCATAATGGCCTTTATGAGTTCAGAATGTTGTTTTTGGGATATCTTATTCCTTCATTCTAATCTGATAATACCCTGAACGAAGATCCAAATTTGTGAAATAGATTGCTCCATGTAGTTCATCTAACAATTCATCAATGACGGGAATGGGAAACTTATCTTTAATAGTGATCTTGTTCAGCTCTCTATAATCTAGACACATACACCATGAGCCATATTACTTGAATACCATTACCACTAACAATTCTTCAACCATAATACTTGAATTCCATCCTCTAACATTTCTTCAACCATGCGCTCAATTTCACTCTTCTCGGCATAAGGGTATCTGTATGGCCTGATGTTAGCAGGAACACTCCCAGGAATTAGGTGAATATCATGATCATGATTTCATGTAGGTGGAAGACCTTTGGGAATATCTTCAAATACTTTGGAATGCTTATCAATGATCCCTTGGAGATCTATAGGAATAGATGGTTTAGATGTTTGAACATCTAGTGAGCATAGTTGTGCAATAACACCTTGATGCCCATTTTTCAATAATTTTGTCATGCCATTAGAGCTTATCACCTTATCGGGTGTCCCCGTGATACCTCTTAACTCAATTTCTTTTCCTTCCAATCAAAATTTCATGAAACGTTCTTGAAAATTAAAAGCCATTGTTCCTAATGATTGTAACCATTGGATTCCTAGTACAACATTAGCACCACCCATGGGTATAGAAATCATTGGACTATTCATTACATATTCCCCCATAGTAAGATTGATCTTATTGCATTTTCCTGAGCAATTGATAGTTTCTCCATCTGCAATCATTACTTGAAACTCTGGTGCTGGATATACAAAGCAATTGATCTCTTTGGCTAATTTATAGTGAATGAAATTATGAGTACTGCCAGAATCAATTACGACTATTACCTTTTTCCTTTTGATATATACTTTGATCTTGAGGGTTGGAGGAGTGTTAATTCCAGCCAATGCATTACACGATATCATGGGAGTCAACTCTTCAGATGAAATTGCTTCTATGTTTTCATCTTGAGATGGTTATTTTTCTTGTTCTTGTTCTTCTTCCTCTTAACAATCTATGTAGAATAATTTCTTCTCACCACACTTATGTCCCTTATTGTATTTGTTGTCATAATTAAAGCATAAACCTTTTTCTTTTATTTCCTCTAATTGTTGAGGTGTCAACCATGTAGGTTAAGGTGTTTTAGAAGAAGGAGCATTATTCTCTCTATAGATGTTAGGATTGGTCCTTCTAGTAGCCATAACCATATTTTTACTTTCAACATTTCTTTCCACCCTAAATGCCTTCTCCAATGATTTGGGTTCCCAAAGGCAAACCTCATGTTGAATGTTATCTCTTAAAGTTCCTATGAATACATCAATCAAGTGCTCATCTGGAATATTTGTTACCTTTATATTCAATCATTGGAAGTTCTCAATGTGTTGTGTAAATGAACCCTTTTGCTTGACATTTATCAATTGGCTAAAGAAGGTATTGCTCCTTGTATCCTCATAGTGTGCTATCATTTCTTCCGTGAAAATTGTCCAAGTGACGAGTGATTTGCAAGAAAAAATCCATCTATACCATACAAATTGATTGGGTTCTAAATATAAAGAATAAATTCGTACCTTTTGTGTATGTGGCACATTATGTAGATCAAAGAATTGCTCCATCTGAAGTATCCACGTGATAGAGTCCTTACCATCAAACTTCCTCATATCGATCTTAGGAGCATGGTTGGTATTCAACCCAAAGTTAGAGTTTCTCCACTCTTGATTCACCTTCCTTGTGTCCTCATCATGAATTTCATGGGATACATTTTCACTTTCAGGTGTCCTCTCTATTACAAAAATTTTCAATCCTTCCATGATCTCCTCTTTTAAACCATCCATCTTTGCCTCCAATTTAGCTTCCATCTCTTGTAGTTCATATTTTGTTACTATCTTCTTTTGTAAATCATTTATGTCCCTACACATTTATTCACCTTCATCAAGAGTCCAAGTAGGATTGTCTGGAGGCTTATTTGGTGTATAAGTTCCTTTTTTTGGTGGCATGTTGGCCAAGTATCACTTGAACCTTGATTTTGAGGTGGTTATGCTAGACAATCTTCCTTTTATTGTATCTACACAATTTTGGCCCTTCTGAGTATAAAATTTTATTTTTTGAAGGTCTCTGATATTTCTTCTATGTAATTCCACAGTTCTGATCAAAATTGGATGTGCCAAGTGGAATTTATCGTAAATTCCCCACAACTTGCTGACTTTTATCCTTTCCAGGAGATCTCACTTGTATAGCGTTCCCCGCAAAAAATAAATGATATAAAATCCTAAAACTAGTACCAGAACTATTACGTTCTGTCCACTATCCAATGAAACTAGTCTCACTCAATTTGGATACTCTAGGAAGAAGTTATGGTTTTTTTATCCGGAACACCTGTTTGACACTAGTCAATAGGACTAGTCAGATACCATATCTTCCATAGGGTGTATATAGAACTTTAAGATGACCCAGAAGCTAAAAATATTACCACAGATACCTTACTAATTTATGTGAATATCCTTTGTATTTCATGGTCTGAAACGTTATAGAAAAAAATTTATAGTGAAAATTCTGCAATGGCTCAATTCAGGATGATTCCAAAACCCTATCTTAGAAAGGTTGTATCTCCAAAAGTATGAGGACTCAATAGATGAAATTTTAACCTAATGTACCTTGATCCGTATACTAAATATCCTCGAAGCCTTTCCTTCTGAATCATTGTATAAAAATATTTATAGCGATAATTCCAAGGTGTCTCATATTTAGTAGCGAAACCCCAAGACCTTGAGCTCTGATACCATATGTTAGGAACCAAATGCCAATATAGCATAGAAAAACCTTAGAATAAGTACTCAACACCTTGAAAAAGAGATAAATTTAGATAATAAGCCTCTTCAAGGGGGAAACCTCCTTATGCCCACATAAATGTTCAATTACAAGATGATTCAAAATGAAAATGTCTCATTGGTATATACAGGAGACTAGGAGGTATAATTACAACTAATGGACTAAATCTGACATAAATAAAATAAAATTACTAATATAATATGCCCCAATTAAGGGGTAATGAGCCACTATTTAGGTCTTAACAACCTGGATCACATCCCCCTAGCGGATAAAGATTACAAGATTATAGATTCGAAGTGTGAATTTTACTTCTTCAAATTACACTTCTGGATAAAATATATCTTCCTAGATCATAGCGAATAAATTGGATTCTGGGAGTCCAATTTACCTCTGTACATGTTCCCTCGAAATTTCCACTTCCTCACATTCGCTCTAAAATTCCAAGCCCATTATCCTCTTGGCCAAAGGGCCATCGTTTCCTCTTATGGAGATACCATGTTCACCATTACCCCCTAATCCATCAACTAGATGCTACACATCCCAAAAAATGACTCTACAATCCCATTTTTATCGAATCCCTAAACGACCTATACTAGAAGATTTCCTTCCCCCAAAGAGCCTAGATTTTCGAGATCTTCCTGCCAGAAGACGCTTAATTGCCCAATAAAAATCCTCCCTATCCATCCTCCATATTCTCTGTCAAGGAGAAATAGATTATTTCCATCCTTTGTTACCTGTTAGGATACTTCTCAGATGAATGGGTTGATGAACCTATCTTAGGTTTTTTGTCCATTTTTTCCATAGAAGAAAAAGGCACAGTTTGATTTGATTTCAGTCATTTTTTGTTTGATAGCACACATGATCTTTTTTTCAGGTTTTCAACAGAGCGAATGTTCATATATTCCTCAATGATGGTGTATTTATTCTTGTTTTTTCAGTCAAACATGTTTCCATGTGCTTTTCAGAAATCAGATCAGAAAGGAAACCCACAATCAGTAACCTCATGGACCTCACTAGTGAGGAAAAATGCAACTGAACTGAGCTTCTAGTATTTCATAGACCATTTTTATCACCCAGTGGTTTTCATGTTGAGAAACAAATCAAAGCCAAGGATCAATGAATAAGTTCAGAGAATCCTTCACCTCTATGATCTAGCTGAAACAAGAGATTGGTACTTATATCAAAATCACATTGAAATAAGAGTTTATGGATGTGAGTTGCCACCATACAGATTGCCAAAATATCTCCTTGTAAGGATTTTTTCACTGCAATACATCAGGAAGATGGTGAAATCTGATGATATCCATTTTTTTCAATCAATAAGAAACAACAACTAAGAATCAAGACCCAAATTGGTCCTTTCATATACAACAACAAAGGAGCAGGAGAACAAGTAGAAAACCTCTTGAAATAAATGAGTTTCACTCACAATTTCACATGGAATTATGACCCATTTGGTGTCATCTCAAAGCTTAGGGTCAAACAAAGGAGCACTCCTTATGCTCACATACAGAAGCCAGAGGTGTAAAAATATAGGAACCAGATAGAATGGCAAGAGAACACTTTGTTGGAAACAAAAGAACAACCTCTCCCTATCATTGCTTCACATACCAACACACCTCAAATACAAACAGAAAAGAGAGAAAGGAAATAAGTTTCCCCTTCCGTTACATAGGTTTTAGTTGAATACTTCCAATTCTATAGAAAAAAGTCCAAAACCTTTCACACAACAGGCCTTCTCAAAGAAAGAGAAATACAATCCACCATAGTCATGGAGGGACCACATTCCTTAAAAATTTTAGAGAGTCAGTTCATAGTGACCACATCTTCATCTAAAAAACCAATAGGCACTACTCTGTCAGTTGAATCATCTTATGAAAAAATAGATTAAAATATCTTTGACAAGTACAAACAAATCCAATAGAGGAATGAACTCCTAAAAAACAAAACATATGCTCAATTCTCGAAGCAGACCTCCACTGCTCAACATAGACTGTTGCCATCATTTGACATATAGAAAGGAAGAATGCAAATGGTAGTCCTGCAAGAACAAGTTCCTCATCCCAAGACATTTGTTGAATACAATAAGACTACTTTTGAGTTTAATGTGAAGGAGGTCCATCTAGTGGACCAAATGGACATGCACATGAAAATAGGGGAGTTGATATTCTCAACCTTGACTAACACCTCATTGACTACTTCAAAATTGAATATGTCTCTGAATAACACCCAGTCCCAATTGAAGATGGAGAAATCTCTTCTTTGGCCAATGAAAATAAGATAAAATCACTAGAAGAATTGGTGCTGAAGATTGGGTATGACCCAATAAATGTAAAGGAATCTGAGGAATTGTTGAAGGAGAAGAATGTTGATATAGAATCCTTAAGAAAGAAATTGAACTTTCCAGCTACTGAAGATTCACAAGAAAAAGAGGTGTTTGAAACTGAAGGCCATAAAGAAGAAATGTTGAAGCTCATCATGGAACATAATTCAAAGATAATAGATATGGAAGTAGAAATAGATAAATTGATAATAGAGAAAGAACAAAATGTGTAGATGGCCATTATCCCACTGGAGGCAGTTTCTCTAACATGTGTTATAACAGTTGAAGCAGCTACATCAATAGAGAGTTTGTCGGCAATCCTAGTGCAAGTTTCATATGCATATGAGAAACTTGTTAATTTTATGGAAGACATGTCCCTCCAAGGGGAGGAGATCAAAAAAATACAAGAAGTAAAACAACTCCAAGAGAAGAAGTCTATGTTCCAGGCCAGCTACCATGAAGAAATGAATAAATATCAAAGGCTTAGTCAACAACTACAAAAACTACAGAAAGAGACTATCATGGCAAATACCTTATCCCAAGCTAAGGAAAACATCTAGGTGGATATCAGTAATTCTATGGAAGAAATATGGCCATCCGTACAGATAATATTTGACCAACATGAATTGGTATAGAATGCCAAAGAAGCAATTGGGAAAATCAAAGAAGAGCTAGGAGAAAGACCTACAGAGGCCACTGAACTCATCAGATTCCTAAACTCCAAAAACAAGAAGGAGTTAGAAGAAATGAAGATTGAAGACAGGACAAAGACCATCCTTGAGATCAAGAAGGTCCTAACCAAGAAAGGATTGATGTTGCAGCTAGAAGAGAAGGCTTGGATGATGGACAATGGAGTACAAAGATTCTTTAGTAAGATTGAAGTACTACATAAGAAAGGTCTTCCTAGAATATTAGTACTCAATGACAAGCTAATAACTCTGTCATATTACAAGTAGAAGATCAATGTTGTGGCAAAGGATAGTTCCAAATTTGTAGGGATACAAAGAATCATTACTAGTAAATATTTCCTAGAGACATTATAGTTGTACCTAAGTATTCAGCATGAGATAAAACATATCTTCATCACCAAGCCCACTTTTTCTAAGTATACTAAAATGGATGAGACATACAGAATGTTACTCAAGGTTTCCATCCCAGGTAAAAAGATATGGGAAGATCTATGTTCTTTACTTGAGTAAAGATCATTTTTAGGTTCAAGTCAGCATGGAGCAACCAACCAAAGTCAAAGATACAAATCACCAACCACTTCCCACAAAATCAACACCAAGGATCTGAACAAATCAACATAATTCCTATATTTTGTAATTTGAGATCTAATTAGTTAGATATTCCTCCACAATATAGTATTCATTTGTGATAGGATCTGATGTAAATAATTGTATAAATACTTCTTCCTTCGAAGTATTGAGGGTTGATTTTTTCACCCAGGAGCTATTATGTAATTTTTTTCAAAGGATCGACCAGTAATAAAACATGCTTATTCACAGGATTCTTGTGTCAAATTGTTGGTGATGTCTCTTCCTCTTTGTTGAATGTTCTCTTATTCTCTGTGATCATTTATGTATTTCAAATTCTAATCATTAAAAGGAATTCAATAGAACATAATTTATCTTGTATAATTTGTCTCTGGTCTTTTAATCATTTGTGTGTTTTCATATGAAATTGAGTAAAGGAATTCTTAACTTATCCTCTTCTCAGTGGACTTCCCCTCTTCTTCTATATTTTCATCTCATTTAATCTCAATAGATCCAACAATTTTACTACCCTTGCCTGTGAAGAAAACCTCATAAAAATATGAAGTTGGTCCTCATCTCTAATACAAAACCCATATCCCAATGGAAAATTAATGCATTATTTCATCCAACTATTACAAACGAAAAAACAAATTTGAGTTGCCATAACTAGCCTAACATTTAAAACTTAAAAAAAATTAAATATTACAGAGAGATCCCTCTATGAAGTTGGTAGGGCTAGATCCCATCTTCAAAAGTTGTTTTGATAGTTACCTCTGTCAATTTCTTCTACCCTTCGACAGCCTCTGGAAATCACAGAGTGATAACAGACGCAACCCTAAGAGGAGTTGGTTTGAATTTTACAATAAGGATAACAACAAAATAATAATTTATTTTCAGATGATTTATACAATAAGATTAAAATAACCTTCTCTATGTTTGACCAATGCAAAAACAAAAGAATATATTTTGTAGTTACATCAAAATATCATCAAGGAGAATAATTCCCATGATGCTTATGGGATAAATTAGTCTAAGTTTATAAAATTCCATAGGCATGTAAAATACTAGGACTTCCAAGGTGGTCACCCATCCCAATAATAATCTAGACCGAGCATGCTTAACTGTAGAGTTATAATGTGATATTATGCATTAACGCTATGTTTTAATCATGTACATAAGACCATGATTTTTGTAATTGATAAATGAAGATTGTACTACATTCCATTCCCCATCAAAAGGGTGAATATCATGGCTTACCAAAACCACATGCTTGAAATGTTTATTCAATGGAAAAGGTGGATGGCCACAAATATCCACCTAGATAATTCCTCCCCCCTTAGGAAGAAATGGTCCCCATTGCATCAAGCTCCCTTAGGATATGGAGAAATGTTTGTTGAATCTAAACCTTCATGAGCCTCTTGCCTTGTTGAAGTAGATGTCCTGCTTGTACTTTTCCTGTGGAAGGATGTCATGAACTTGTTAGAGGTGTTGGATCCATTCAAAATATATGCTAGCATAATTTTCCTTGGTCTGAGTGAGGGAGGGCTATGTCGGGGAAGATGCAACAAGAAGAGCTATATCGATATTGGGGGATAATGGTTCGAACCCCAAGCACACATCATGATCTGGATTATTTTCGGCATGAAATGAGAGCAGAGGTATAATAAATAAATGTACACAAATATATAATATATCCAATAATATAATAGAGATATATCATAGATATGACCATAAACATAGAGATACAGTAATACATAATTTGATTTAATGAGCGAAATGTACAAAAATGTAGAAATACATAGTGAAAGACTCGCTGGAATGGTAGCATCTTATCTCTAAGAAAATAAGTTATGGTTGTGTTCATTCAAAAGAATATGATTGTTACAATGAGGCTCCAAATTCCTTTTTAACATAAATAAAATCCAAAACCCTAAGACCGGAATATGAAAATCCAACAATTTTGTGGACCTCATTTTGGGTAGTTTGGTGTATCAACTTATTGAGGGCTTAACTTTGGACTACGATCTCCATTTGGGGCACATGATAGCTCGTTGTAAATGTATCAATGAGGAGCTTCATTTAGGGGACTCAATAAAATCCTTTGGCTATCATTTAGGTGCTCGATCACAAAAAATGTCGTTTAGGCCCTCAAAATGGCCCCGAAAGTTTAAGAACCAAAACATTGCTACAAATAGTAAGTTGTCAGCAAAATATTTTGAGACAGTTGGAATAGGTGGGTGGCCATCGATATCCACTTGGATCAATCCTCCCTCCTTAGGAATAAATGGTAGCGATTGCATTGAGTTCTCAGAGGAGAGGGGAAAGTGCTTGTATAATCTGAACCTTGGTGAGTTGCTTGCCTTGCTGGAGAATTTGTGTTGCTTAGCCTCTTGAAGGTTGTCACAAACCTAATGCTAGAGGGGTTGAATATTTTCAACCAACCTATTGTATCTTGGATTGATTAGGAAGTGTGTAGGCACCATTGTAGGTGAAGAAACAATCTCTTCTGCAATCTACTTCTGTTGAATAGAAAGGTCTTGGGACAAGGTTTTCATGGTTGTAGTGTCCTTATGTTCACCTTTTGAACAGATTGTGAAGAGGATGAATTTGGTAGTATGAGATATTACCTTGTAGCACTATTTTTCTAGGACAGTAGTCGGAACTACCTCTGGTATCCTATAGAGATTACCCCCTAGAGTAACAATGACACTACGAGGTCAAGACTCATAAATATCATGGTGCTTCCACATATATGGTTGGCCCAAAAGAACATCACAGACATCTAGTGGGGAAACATCACATAATACCTCATCCTTGAAGGGATGGATTCCATATGAAAATAGGCACTAATATATCGCCCCTAGTGAGGCCACCCAATGTTGTATTGTTGCAGGTGTTTTTTTGTTGACAATCCAAACTTTTTGACAACCACTCCTGAGATGAGGTTCTTCTGGCTTTCACTATCAATGATACAATGTAGTTAGGCCCCCTTCACCCACATCTATGAATGAGAAAGGCATTCCCCCTCTTCATGATCTCTATATCTTATGGTTTAATTGTTGTGAACATGAATGTTGCAATGGTGATCCAAGTGGATATCGGTGGACACCCACCTATTCCACTAGCTCGAAAAATATTTTTCCACCTTAGTAGTTTTTCCACAGTTTTTCGGGTTCCAAATTTATGGGGCCATTTTGAGGCCCTAAATGACGTGTTTTTGGGATTTGGGGCCCAAACATCTGCTACAATCATTGACCTAGGCCAGTTGAAAATCGTTCTTCTTGATTAGACCTTTCCAAAGGGATATCGTGCGCCTAAAACGAAGATCGTATGAAAAAGTTACAACCCCAAGATGTTGATGTACTAAATTACCTAAACAGGGTCCACATGACTTTAGGCGCTTCATCTCCTAGGGTTAGGTTTTTGGATGTATAGGGTTTTGACATTCCTGTTTATTGTAAAAAGGACTTCAGAGCCTCATTGTAATCATGTTCTTCCGAATGAGCACAGTCGTCACATCTCTTCTTAGAGATAAGCCGCCACCATTCCAGAAAGCCTATTTTCCGCTGCATTTTACAGTTTCATCTTATTTCCTTATTGAATAGAAAACCAGTTTTACTATATCTTTGTTATTCTGTGTTAATAATATTTTAATAATGTGTATTTATTTCATTCTACTCATCAAATATGGATCAGTGGTATCAGATAGGTCCTCTCCTTTTCGTCTTAATGTATGTCCTAAACGAGGTCAAGGTACAAAGAATTGGGTGTCGATCTTGTTTCTCTTTACTACAAAAGCTCTCGCATGCCCAAGTGACCTCTCAAGGTAGGAGAAAATAAATATGATGCGACAGGAGATCCTTTAAAAATTTTACTTGAGGAAGCCCTCACGCAACAAAGGAATGAGATGATGGATAGTTTTGTGAAATCCTTCGGTGACTACCAACAGGCAACGCATCTTCCTCGAGCAGAGGCACCACCCCCTTCAAGGTACAAATCAACTTCAATATTCCTATATGTGAAGTTCAGATAGACAAAAATGTTGTATAAAAGTTGTTGAATCTACAAGAAGGATATATTTCTATCCATAAATTTTTGAATACAGAGAAGATTACTTGTGTGCTCCTCAAAGTCATTCCCCATGTCAAAGATTTGTGGGAAAAATTCTCTAAGAAAAAGGAAACAAAGGAACCCTAATTATTTACAGTCACAGCCACCTGGGAATCCTTCAGGGATACTATTAATGAAAATACTACCCTGTCAGAAGTTATGACGACTTGTTTACCAAATGGACCACACTGCAGCAAGAGAGAGACCAAGCAGTGTCAGAGTTCAAAAATATCTTCCATATCTTGCGCACCAAGATAGGTAGCAAAGATTCAAAGCGACATATGGTGATCACGTATCGTGGTGCTTTGCATAGATACATATAGACCAAAATGGAATTTTTGGACATCTCGTCCTTGGGCGCAGCCTAACAATATGACGTCAAAATCAAGAAGAAGCTCAAAAAAAAGACATGGAAATTTTGGCTTGGTAACTCCTCACAAAAAAAGCAAGCAAAGGGTGACCCCAACCCATAGAACAAAGGATAGACAAAAGATGGACAATATCAGAACAACCAGTCCAAGATGAAAGCAAAGAAGGACACCGAAAAGACAAACAAAGATACCGGGAAGTGGTGCGAATTCCATAAGAGCCCTTGGCATAACACTATTGATTGTCGCTCAAAACAGTCATTGTTGGATGAAGTGAAAGCCTCTAAATCAATGTGGGTTTTGACTGTGAGTCAAAACCAAAAATGGGAAGAAAAATCATTTACGCAGAACCCAGTGCCACCGTTGCTACCACCAAGCTCCATCCTCGTGAATTGGATGATCCAGAAGAAGGTGGGGGCCTCTTCCATTCATAGATGTGGGTAAAAGGCACCCCACTGCACTTCATCGTTGATAGAATTAGCCAGAAGAAACTCATATTGGCAAAGGTCTTCAAATGATGGGCCCTACCGACAATGCCGCACCCACAACCCTACCCTAATGGATGGCTTAGCCAAGGAAGTGATCTCGGAGTCAATCAATAGTTTCGACTATCATACGACATCAATCACTTCAAAGACGAGGTATTGTGTGATGTTTCTCCTATCGAAGTTTGTAATGTTATTTTGGGACAACCTTATTTATGGAAAGATCATGTTGTATATGAGTCTAGGCATCATAGTGTTATTATTAATTTGAACAGGAAATTGTACAGGATACCCGAGGTAGTCCCTCGTACTATTATTTCATTGATCTCTACCAAGCAATGCAGGAAGGTCATCTCTTAGACCGGGAAATTTGTATTCTTCATGATTCACTATCAAAGTGAGTGAAATATTGCAGCAACATCCAGGGCCTCAGTGGACGATCTCTCCACACAACAAAAGCAAGTGAATAAGTTTGTGGATGAATACTTAGATATATTTTCCTCTTCTATCGATGTACCTCTGCACTTCTGTAATGTTCCTGACTTGGCTAGTCTGGGAAACGTTGCTAATGTGTGTGTAGGATCAAAGGTTTACAACATATAAATGATCATACAAATAATAAACGCGACAAAGGACTGCAAGTTTGTATTATGATATCTCTGTGGATTACA
>ML779596.1:126020-136444 GCA_009831015.1 Picea engelmannii
GGAAAATAAGCAACTGCGGCTGAATAAAATAACAACACTCAGCTAGATCAAAAGACCCAAGGATCTTAGCCAGAATACAAATAAGAAACTAAAATATAATACCTGGAATATGGGAGCAATGCGGAATCAATGAAGAATGATGGAAGACCTGGATGATCTTCCCGGTGACTAGGGTGTGTCTTTCAACACTGAAATCAACCAACTGGTGTCTTCCTCCTAGAATACACTAAACTATCTCTCATGAGATGCGCCTCTTCTCCTCAATGACAATTCATAATCTGCATAATGATGAATTAGGTCGTTGACCCTTCCTTTATAGCTTTCCAAAACCCTAAATCATGATGAAACCCTAATTCACTGTTGACTTCTATTTTTAGCTCATAATGACTTAAAAGCGTTGCTAACCCTTGTTATCTCAATGTCACTTTCCAAATATAACACCTGTGACTAGAGTGATCTCTAGTAACCCTGTTTACCCCTCTTTGGCCCTGGCTATAGTCTAACGGGGTGGTTTAGACCATTAAGCCTCCTTTTTTGGAGCTCCTATTTGGAGAGGGACATTACAGTCCTCCCTTCCCGAAAATGCTTGTCCTTAAGCAATACCAATCCAAGGTGCTGCAACACCTGCTCGCTCTCCCAAGTAGCGTCTTCTACTGGAAGCCCTCTCCATTTGATCAAACACTCTCTGATGATCCTGCTCCTTAGTTTCCACTCCCGAAACTCCAAAACCTCCTCCAAAACTAACTCCAACTGTCCCTCCTCATCCAACGGGGGAATCTCCTCTGATGTGTTAATGAATTGTCCCACCGCCGTTTTGAGGCAAGACACATGGAACATGTTATGAATATTGCTCCCCTCTGGAATCTCTAGCTTGTAAGCAACCTCGCCTACTCAAGGCATGATCCTGTAAGGACCATAAAATATGGGCTTGCACTTCTCATCTCCACTCTTCTTCAGAGATGACTATCTGTAGGGTTGGAGTCTCAAGAAAACCAAATCTCCAACCTTAAAGATGCACTCTATCCTATGCATGTCCGCACTTATATTATGTTGGTTTTGCGTCATCTGGAGGTTCTCTTTCAACAATTTGAGAATCTCCTGACTCTCTATGATCCAATCCTTGGCCTTGGGAGCTCTGCTCTCCCCGAAGACCAAGTCTACCAAAGTGGGAGCATCATATCTGTACAATGCTTGGAAGGGTGTCATACCAATGGACATGTGGAAGGTGGTGTTGTCGCAATGTTCCCTTAAATGTAACCACTTTACCCACGTTCTATGCTATCCTCCTACATAGTTCCACAAATACCCTTCAACCCACTTGTTGAAAATCTCGGTCTACCCATCTGTTTGAGGGTGATAGCTGGTGCTAGGTGTCAACTCTGTCCCCACCAACCAAAATAACTCTCTCCAAAATGTCCCTATGAACCGACTATCCCTGTCACTGACGATGTTCTTCGGCAACCCATGAAGTCTGAAGGCCTCCCTAAAGAAAAGCTCAGCTACCTGAACTATGTTGTACTCTATCGGTATGGTGTAGAAGTGAGAAAACTTGGTCAATCTATTGACCACTACATAGATACAGTCCTTACCCTAGACCTTGGGTAGGCCGGTGATGAAGTCCATAGATATACTCTCCCATTTCTTCTCTAGAATGGGGAGTGGCTGAAGTATCCCTGTTGGAAGAGCATGCTCTGACTTGTTCTGCTAGCAAGTCACACACTCACTAACGTGTCTCATAAACTCTTGTTTGAGGCCCTTCCATGAGAACCTCTCTCTTATCTGTCTGTAGGTTTTGAAAAACCCCTGATGGCCTGCTAGAGGTGAATCATGAACTGTGGTGAAGATTTTCTTCTTAAGCCCTGAATTTGGCACCAAGTAAACTCTATCCTTGTAAAATATGACATTGTCAATGACCGTGTACCATTCATCCTGTATCTTCCCATCCATCACCTCACAAGCGAACTTGTTCTTGGAATATTCCACTAACAAGTGGGATTTCCAATCTACTGAAATCTCCATCAAAGAACATGTTGCAGGTCTCCTCTATAGTGCATCGGCCACAATGTTCTTCTTCCCCTTGACATACTCTATGTAAAATTCGAGTGCCTGTACCTTCGTCACCCATTTCTGTTGGCGCTCACTGAGGTCCTTCTGCTCAAGGAAATACTTCAAACTGTTGTGATCGGTCTTGACCATGAATTTGCTGCCCACCAAATATTGTTTGAACTTGGTCAAGGCATGCATGATTGCCAACATTTCCTTGTCATAAATGGAGTAAAACCTCTCGGATTGACTAAGCTTCCGACTCTCGAATACAATGGGGTGTCCTCCAAGCATCAACACTGCATCGATCCCTTCGCTGGATGCATCACACTCTAGTACAAATGGCAGGGTGAAGTCTGGTAGTGACAACACTGGACAAGTGCCCATGAGTTCCTTCATGTGATCAAAGGATTCCTGTGATTTCTCGGTCCATATGAAGGCCCCATGCTTGGTAAGATCTGTCAGTGGTGCTCCAAGATGAGAAAAACCTCAGACGAACTGCTTGTAATAGTTGCATAGCCCAAAGAAGATCCTCAATTCTATCACATTCTTGGGCGTCGGCCAATCCAGAATGGCCCTGATCTTCTCTTGGTGCACCTATACCCCTTGTGCACTAATGATGTGGCCTAAGTAAAGTAGCTATGTCATACCGAACTCGCACTTGGACTCTTTGGCATATAATGATTGTGCCTCCATGACTCTCAATACCTCATCCAGGTGCCTCATATGCTTTTTCCATGACCAGCTATAGATCAAGATGTCGTCGAAGAAAACCAAGACTGATTTCCTTAACTGATCCCTGAATATATGGTTCATGCAAGACTGGAATGTATCGGGTGCATTGGTTAGCCCAAATGGCATAACTAGGAACTCGAAGTGTCCAAAATGACATCGAAATGTCATCTTTTCTATGTCCTGCTCTTGGATGCTGATCTAGTGATATCCAGAGCATAGATCAATTTTTGAGAAGAAAACTGCCCCATGCAGTTCATCCATCAACTCATCAATGTGTGGGATAGGGTATCAGTTTTTGATGGTATTCTTGTTCAAGTCTCGGTAATCAATGCACATCCTCATGGTTCCATCCTTCTTTAGAACTAAGACAACTGAAGAAGCAAATGGGTTGTTGCTTGGTCTGATGTGTCCCATCGCCAACAATTCCTTGATTGCCTTCTCTATCTCATCCTTGAACCTCCTAGGATGATGATAGGGGGGGGTGATCATAGGTTTGGCCCCCTCCGCTAACTCAATGGTGTGCTCAAACCCCCTTTCAAGTGGTCTCCCTCGTGGGATTGCCTCAAAGACCTGTTGATGTCGTCCAAATAAATTATTGATCTCTGTGTGGTATTGTTGTCGATCTTTTGAATCCTTCTGATTAGTGGTCAAGCATTATGAAGCATATGCTACCTCCCCATGTCTGAATATCCTCTCCATGTTCTTGGTTGAAACTGTCCTAGGTTCTCCTGTCAACATACCTCTTAGAACAACCTTCTTCCCATCCTGATCTCTGAATCCCATTTCCAAGGTTTGGTAGTTGGTATTGATTTTTTCCAAGGTAATCATCCACTGAACTCCTAACACCACATCTATGTCTGATAGGTCAACCACATAAAATGTGGCTCTCACTGTGTAGTTGCCTAACTTCATCTCTAAGTTTTGAATTCAGTCTAGACACTCCACTATGTGGCCATCTGCTACCACAACATCAAACCCCTCAAACTCCTCTGTCTGAAGTGCCAATCTCGATACTAGTGAAGCGTCGATGAAGTTGTGGGTGGCCCCACCATCTATCAGGTTGATTGCCCATTGCCCCTGAATAATCCCTCTGATATGGAGGGTATCATACCTGGGAACACCGGAAAGGGTCGCTATGACTCCTCCCTTTGCTGGTTTCCTCCTGTTAGCCTGCTCTAGCGGTTGTGGGACTACTGGAGGATGGGCTCCTGACAGTGTCGGTGGTCTACAGGGAAGCCGCTCCTCTACTAGTGTTGACTCCTCTTATGAACTAGTGGATCCACTGTCCTGCTCCTCCTCCTCACTGTCCATGTTGTCTGTTGCTACCTCAATATAATGAATCTCTCCCTTGCCCATGCACCTGTGGCCTGGGACCCAAGGATCTCTGCAACTGAAGAAAAGATTCTTCCTCATAATTTCTCACCTAGTCTCATCATCCAACTTCTCCTTGCACTTCCATTCTCTCTAGAATGGCTTCCTATCTTGATCCCTCTAGGGCACAAATAGTTTGGAGAAAGTTTTAGTCTTTGGCACTGAGTCTGCCAGATTTCGAGTGTGAAGGATGGCATCCTGCAAAGTGGGAGGCCTGTATGACTTCACCCATCCTATCAAAGGCTTTGTGATTCCTTCTGTGAATAGCATGATTATCATTGGTTCTGATATATCTATCACTGCCATGGCTACCTGCTGAAACTCTGTGATGAATGCCTCTGTTGTGCCAGTTTGTCTCAACTAGGCTAGATCCCTGAAGTGTATCTTGGGATCCTTCCTGTCAAACCTATCCATGAGCCTATCTATAAACTCCCTATAGGAGGTGATGCGACTTTGACCCAATGTCACCAATCCATGATACCACCACTCGTGTGCCTCACCCTCCAAGTGTAAGGTCAAAAAATTGATGGCCTTTGTCTCGGTCATCTGGTTGAGTTTGTAATACGTGTTTAGCTTCTGTACCCAAGCTCTGGCGGTGTATTTGGATGATCCGTCGAAAGAAGGGATGGTGAGTTTCCCAACTTTTCGGATGAAATCGAGGTTATGCCCATGTTGTTGTTGTGGTCCTCCCCTCTACGGATCTCTGGGGCGGTTCCTGAGTCTGAGTCCACAGTACTCGACTAAGGTCATGTCCTGATGGAAGTCATGACCCAATGCTGTGTACTCCCTCCTATACTCTGCAATGGCGTCGGCATGAGTGGGTGGCCTCTGTGCTATTAGTGGTAGTGTTGCAACTGGGGGTGCCCTCTGGAAACTGTGAAACAAGGGTCTAGGAATCCTACTCATAGAGGTGTATGTGCGAGAGGGTGACTGGGGTCTACTACCTCCTCCCAAGTTCACATGTGTTGCATGCGGGACTTGTGTATCTGGGATGCCCACTCTAGCCAATCTATCAAACACTTGTTCCAAGGACTAAGACATGGTATGTTGACTAGCTAACATACCATTGATAAACTGCATGAAAGTTGCCTCTGGATTTACGGGAGCCTTGCCACTACCCTATGTTTTCTCATATCTGTCTCCTAGCATCCTCTCTGCCTCGCCCTCAGCCTCATGCTCTGCCCTTCTCTCTGCTTCTCTGTGTGCCTCTTCCTCTTCCTCTAAGCTAGGAGGAAAAGGGGGAAAATCAGGCCTATGCCTTCTTTCCTAATGCCTGTTCTAAGTGACATATTTGTCACCTATGTGTTCACGACCCTCTGGGTATTCTGCTGCACTCATTGTCTTTAGTCATAGGCTGGCAGGACTAAAGCTCTGACACCACTATAATGTTCCTGACTTGGCTAGTCTACCACCTATCTCTACTAGAAAATGAGGAGATCAAGAGGTAGATCCAATCACTTCTCCACAAGGGGTACATCCTCCCCATATCATCGCCTTGTGGGAGCCCAATCTTGTTGGTGTAGAAGAAAGAGGTGACATGGCGACTCTGCATTGATTATATGCCCCTGAATAAAATCACAGTCTGAAACTGGTACCTGATTCCCCAAATCAATGACCTCCTTGATCAACTCATGGGGGATAAATACTTCAGTAAGATTTTTCTGAAGTCCAGATACCACCAAGTCGCAATAGAGTAAACAAATGTATGGAAGACTTCCTTCAAGTCAAAAGAAGGTATTTTTGAATGGCTAGTCATGCCTTTTGGTTTGAAAAATGCTCCAACAACTTTTATGAGGATGATGGATGATATCCTATGACCTTTCACCAATAATTTTGTAGTGGTGTATCTAGATGACATTTTCATATACAACAAGACTTGGGTGGAACACTTGCAGCATATTCAGTAAGTTTTGCACACTTTGTGGCAACACAAACTATATGCAAACTTAGAAAAATGATCCTTCAGAATGGACATAGTCCATTACTTAGGCTACATCGTTGATAAGCATGGTATGCATGTGGATCCAACCAAGATACAGGTCATCTTTGACTGGCCAGCCCCAACCACACTCACTGAAATTCATAGCTTCTTGGGCCTCACCAATTTCTATCGCAGGTTCGTGTTGGGATTATCCCATATCACATGGGCCCTCTGGCAAGTAACCAGGGGTGGTGGTAAGGAAACAATTGTGTGGGGTCTGTCACAAAAACAAGCCTTCGATAACTTGAAGAATTTTTTTTTCTCATCCCTAGTACTTTCATTACCGGACCTACATCATCCCTTTGAGATCAAGAAATATGCTTCATACTATGTTGTGGGCATCATTCTCACTCAACACGGACACCCCGTGGCATATCATAGTGACACACTATCATATGTTGTCCGTAAGTTCCATACTTATGATAAATAAATGTACTCCATTATGCAATCTTTCTGCTAGAGGAGAAACTACATTCTTGGGAAGGAGACAGTCATCCACACTAATCACAAGCCACTATAGTTCATGCAGACCCAAGGAAAATTGCAGATTGATCGCCATCAGAAGTGGTCCACATACTCACAACAAATCCACCTCAACATCAAGTATAAAACAAGAAGTACCAACCGATTTGTTGATTTCCTAAGCCGACCTTCATTCACGACACTCACCATGGTGCTATAGTCTTGCAGCCACGAGACCTCTATATGGACCCACCTCTACAAAACAGACCCTGACTTATCCACCACCTACTAAATGTTTGAAACCAACCCAGTGGTCTCTAATTTCCATATTCAGGATGAGTTGTTGTGTTGTCTAGGCCATCTCTGCATTCCATCAAGCAAGAATGCGAAGTTGATTTGGGAAGCTCACTATAGTGAGGTGGGAGGACACTTTGGCATCGAAAAGACAGTGGCAGTGTTGCAGAAACATTTTTATTGGTCGAAACTTAGACAAGATGTCGACAAGTATATCAGGTCCTTCACTACCTGTGTTATTTCCAAACCAACCTCTAAGAAACAAGGCTTGTACACCCCTCTACCTACTCCTGACAGGTCGTGGGAATCCATCTCAATGGACTACATGTCGGGCCTCCCATCCACCAAGAGGGGAAATGACTTTGTTTTTGTGGTTGTTGATCGCTTTTCCAAGATGGTGATTATAGCCACCTGTAAGAAGAAAATAATAGTAGAAGCCATTGCCAAGATCTTTTTTGAATGAGTATGGTTAATTTAACACCCCAAGGCCAAGCCCCTGGTAAATTATAATTATGTTTATAGGCTAGTGAGCCGAGTATTTATAAGCCGAAAGACTTAAATGTTTATTAGGCCGGAGAGCCTAGATGCTTAAGGCCAGTGAGCTTGATTTTTGTATATGTAAATACTCATATCATTAATAAAATTACATCGTTGCGTGTAGACCGACCACGAAGAAAGAGTTATGCAGGACTACACTCCACTAGGTAGGGTAATTGAAGGGGCTAAGTGTCTAGGAATAGGGGCTAAGCAAAAAGGGATCACCTCTAAAGGAATAATATTTTATTATTTTTTCCTAAAGGACAAGGTTGAAATAACCAGTTTTGTCCTAAGTTCTTGGGAAAGGGAATGAGTGCTAAGTGGGGCTCATGCATCTTCAGGATGACAATTGTCAACTTGGGTGCATGTTGTTTATAGCTGGGAAAGCCAGATCGTTGGGGGTTTGCTTCCCATTCTCGAATTCCTTGGAAACTCTCGCGGCCCTCATGATTCGGGCAAGCTTTCCCTATGCCTCATTGGTTCACACATTGATTTATTGCCTTAATCATCGCCCTCTCCATATATCACACACCTCTAGACCTTGCAAGAAATTTGAAGCTATCCCGTAACTTTCCTATGAAGTACAGTGCACTTGTACTTTTCTTGAGCCATACTATGTCTTAATGGTTGGTTGTTACAGCCCACGCAGTTCCTTGACTGAGTGCGTCTTACTGCCATCTTTTGTTCCATACCAAACTTTGTTGTTTCCATCACCCTTACTTGGGTTGTCAGGCTCGTGGATTGAAGAAGCAAGTTGTCATACCTGTGGATTTGAAGAGGCGGGTTGTTGGGCCCGTGGATTGAAGAAGCAGGTTTTTGGGCCTGTAAGAAACTCTCTCTAGGTGAGAGAGGTTGTTGGGGAAGTGATTTCCTAGAGGGTAAGCTGAAGGAATGTTGAGTAGAGAAGGGGCACACTTCCCGAGGTGGGACAAACATGTGGGGAATGAGAGGTTGTAGGTTTTTAGTGTGAGCTAGCTCATGGGAGAAAATACTTCCTGTTGATCTGTGTGACCTTCCTTTTGTCCTTTCCTAGCCTAGGAATCCATTTCCTAGTGGAGTTTACTCTCATCTTGGGGGTAACCCACTACGAGCATGATGAGAATCGTGGTCTAAGGTTGGGAGGTTCATGGCAGGTCTGCACGCAATTGATGGTCATGTATTAAAAGATAAGTACCAAATCTCTATGATTGTATGTTATGTAATTGTATATGTGTTATAATTGATGAGTAACACCTGGATAGATAATATATGTTGTATCTGTAGGATTATTGTCATTTCTGCATTCATCTGTGTGTTATTAGAAGATGTTGTTTGTATGATGTATCTTTAAATTAATTTATAATGTTGTTAGAATTGACTGTGTATAATGTCTGTATGTTTTAATGTTATTTCCTCATGAATAATGGTATGAAAAAAATGATATATTTTTTTAATTACATTAGATAGATATGTCTATGAAATAATTGGCATCAGAGCTAGTTGGAAAAGATAAGGTTGTTTGGGTAGCATTAACCGACAGTGGTTGATGGTCGGGGACATTACAAAATCATCTCAGAGAGTTATTTGGAGTATCATGTCATGGCCTGTTGGTGGTTGGGGGTGTTACAGTTTGGTATTAGAGGTAAGGTTTCAACACTGATCCGACATGGGCCATGTTAGTGGAAGTTGAAATTAAAGTTTCGGAAAAAAACTGTTGTTGAAATGGAAAAAATTCAATTTCAGAGCCCATGGTTTCTACATGGACCTGGATGGGCCATGAATGAGGAATGGGGAGTAAAACCTCCATAGAATTTTGATGTGAAGAATGAAATAAGGGCGTTGAGAGAACACTTGTACTGTTTTTAGAAGAACAGGAAAAATAACGGTTTAAGAATTGCCATAGAGGAAGAAACCACAATCCCATGATGATTGGGTCGTAGGATCTATTCGGGAGAAGGAGGATCCTCCATGACTGTCGAATCTAGAGAAAAGTGCATTAAGTTTAACCTCCAAGTCATTCTGACTTTGCGACTTCGAAAAAATTTATGGGTTATAAGAGCAAGAGCGGTCAAGGCCTGAAGTTCCAAAGTACCGAAGAGGATCTACATCGTAGATCCAGGGAAGGGGAGAAGTGTTAACATTAGATCATGCCAAGAGAAGAAGATCAGGTGCATGGTGAAAATCGGATCTCAGTCATCAGATATCCGTGCATGTGATTGTGAGTCGTAGATCTCAGAACAGTTCGGAGTTTGGCATTTGGGAGAATTGGAGTGTGCTAGTGTGGAATCTTCTGAATCCCCGAAGCTCGGAAGCTCCGAGGTAAAAGAAAATAAGTGTCATGACATGATGATGTCACCTAGGGTGATGTGGACCCTTCCTAGACATGCCATGTCCCACAAATTTTATGGTGACAACTGTACTATGTGGACCCCAAAAGGTAAGGAAGTTCGGGAGTTCGATATTCGGAAGAAATGGGATGTACAAGTGTAAAAACTGTAGAGGCCTGAAGTTTCGAAGTGACGTGGCTTACTGACATCACTTGAAATGACATGGACAAAAGGGATGTATTCCACGTGTCAGTGAGTGACGAACCTTTGGATGATTGAAATTCCATTAGAATGTGACATGTGTCACCCATTTGATTGGGCCATGTGTCTACTTCTAATATTTCGCCACGTGGCCCTCCTCTGGAACATGGATGGTGGGGCCCTCAATGGTCACAGAGGATGCATGGCACCAAATCGTGAAGCCAGAGACATGACACTGTTGGAAAATTCAGTGGATAGAATGCAATGATGGTTGTTGTCATTAATGGCAATAGTAGAGACAGTAGGATAAGAAGGATAAAAGCTCAGGAGGAATAGCCTTGAAGAAAATGTGCACAGCAAGAGCTTAAAGAGGAAAAAGGAAGAAGAGTCAGTGACCGTTGGATCCCATCCAAATTTCCCGAAAGAACCAGGACCGTCAGATCTTTACTCGTACTGTCCATATGTTGTATGTTGCTTGATAACACATGAAGAAA
>ML779596.1:143161-176889 GCA_009831015.1 Picea engelmannii
TCTTTACTCGTACTGTCCATATGTTGTATGTTGCTTGATAACACATGAAGAAATATTAATAATTGTTAAGAAGGTGTAAAACTGTTTAAGCTTATAAACAACTGATTCACCCCCCCCTCTCAGTTGTATTAGTATTTCCAACAGACACTCTGGAAGAAATGGTTCATGATGAAAGGGAAGGAGGAAATCCATTAAGTTTCGTAGTGTCGGGGTGACGTGACGTAATGACATCACCGTGGGTGACGTGGAAGTGTTCAAAGATTAGCGGTTCGGGATTTTTAGGATGTGCATATGTGAAATCCTCTGAATTCTGAAAGCCCTGAATCCTCTAAAGTTCCGGAGCTCCGAAGTTCGAGAGTTTCATAACGAGTATCAGTCGTTAGATGTTGGGAAGTCGTGGACCGTTGATCCACCCTACTGGAGAGTTCACCAATTCGACACTCCAAGATAGTTGTAGGGAAAGTACTTGGGGACCGTCGAAGCTAGAATACCCAAAGGTATCATCCACCATATATCTTGGTAGGGAATGTGGACCGTGGATCCACCGTTCTTTGCACGTTCGACAGTTTGCTTTTCTTTGATGGTTGTGAGGTGTAGAAAAATGGGAAACCTCCAAATCTTTGGAGCCCAATGTTTCAAGACTCTGGATAAGCACCCAAATATCTATCCCTGCGTCACAACCATGGTCACATGCAAACTAAGGGATGAACAAAAAGGGTCTAGTGCTCGGAAATTGTTGCGGAACAGAGTTGGGATTAGAGATAAAAGCCTAAGGAGTTCTTGATCTACAACTTTCTGTTGGAAATGGAATCTGAGATTGTGTTTTGGTTGAATCAAATTGGTTTATTCTGGTAAATTATTAAAATCTGAAAGCATGACAAAATTTCGATTGAATGCACATTTTGCAGAGTTAACAATTGAGAGAACTGAACCGAATTGTTCCATGGTGCAGAGAAATGGAGGAGACACAAGATTCCTACAATTCAGAGAATGAAGTTAGAGGAATGGATGTCCACTTGGGAGTTGAAGGAATGAAGTCCAATGGAAATGGAGAAGAGAAAAATAAATAAGTAAGCATGATGAAACCCATAAAAAAATTTCAAAAAGACGTCCAAATTCACCAGGCTGATAATGAAAGGCTTATGGAAGCCATGGAGAAACATGAAGACGTCAACATGAAGTTGATGTAGAGCCTGGAAAAAATAGAAAATAAATTGGATAAGGAGAGTGGCTCAAGAAAATGAGGAAGTCACGGGTCTCCTAAGAAGAAAGGAAGATCAAAAAGTGGTAGCAGTCATCATCGTCACTCCCCAAAGCATTCCAATAAGAGAACACACATCAACTCAAGTCCATCCCCTGTCAGGAATCATAAGAGGTATGGGGTGGATGAGCTATGAGGAGAAATGAACAAAATCAAACCTCCTACTTTTGATGGCGAGAAAAATAAAGATGAAGATGCAGAAACATGGTTGTTGGGAATCAGAAAGTATTTTCAATTGCATAATTGTTCTTCTCATGCAGAGGGAAGAATTTCCATCTACCATCTCAAAGGAAAGGCATCCATGTGGTGGGATCAACTTGTGCAAGTGCAACACATTAAAGAGAAAAATGTTACTTGGAAGGAATTCAAGAAGTATTTCGAAAAGAAATACTTGACTAAGAGGTACTATGACAAGAAAATGAAAGAGTTCTTTGAACTCAAGCTTGGGAGTATGACAATAGATGAATACGAAAGAATGTTTTTAGAATTGTTGAAGTATGTTTCTATCATCAAGGATGAAACAATTAAGATCCAGAGGTATTTGAGTGGTTTTCCACCATTTATCAGTGAAAAAATACAATATGATGTTCCCAAAACATTGGAGGATACCATAAGGTGAGCTAAGTGCCTATATGATCAACAAAAATCAAGGCCAACTTTCCAAAAGTCTTGGGAAGAGAAGAAGAAATTCAATATGGATCAGAGGAAGAAGGGAGATAAGCCACCATACTTCAGAAATAATCCGGAGGAACAACCAACTTCTAGAGAACCCATAACGATTGAGACATGTGGTCAAAGGCCAAGAAAACCACCAATTCAATGTTGGGGTTGTAAAGGATATAACATGTTTAGAGATTGTCCTCAAAGAAGTGACAAAGTAAGACCTATTCACAATGTACAATGAGTGGAAACAGTAGGGGACATGGGCATAAATGTACCCAAGATATATACAACCCTTAGAAGCAAGCAAGCAGAGTATCAATCACATATGATTGGAGTGGAAGGTATGATCAACAACCAAACCATTACTATTTTAATTGATTTGGGAGCTAGTCATAGTTATATAGAGCCTAAGATGGTGGAAAGTTTGCATTTTCCAAGAAACAAGCATGGAAAATATTGGTTGGCGCAGATCGCTACTGGAACTGAAAGAAAAGTTAATAAGATGGTTAAGTCATGTCTCATAGACATGAATGGTCTGAGCACAAGGGCATATTTAAACATCTTGTCTTTAGGTTCCTATGACTGTCTAATTGGGATGGATTGGTGCTGGTAGCCATATTAATCTCTATCTTTTATTTACAAGCTGCCTACACAAGGTTTTTGAACCCTCAATACTTGTCGCAACTTTTTAAAATGACACCATTATCTTTCGCTTTTGCATACCTGCTTTTCGTTTTCATTTTCACGACTGCAAGCGTGAAAACCCACAGTCGGAATTCATGTTGATTACACTAAAATGATCTTTTGGATTGTCATGAACCTATTTGTTTATGTGGTTATAACTCTTTAACCTCAAACACACCACTGGTCACACATTTATCAAAACACCAAATATTTATGCTTTTGATTATTATTAATATGGTGCTGATTTACAAAATCTTTGATGCAATAGTTTGATTGAACACATTAATTTTTGGGCCAAATCGTGGTTATATGATAATTCATTTGACATGTTGATTAAAATCCTTTTGGATATGCACTGTTATGATTTGAATGTACAAAGGTGCCATTGGTTGTATAGCACGACATGATATTCTTGCATGGCTCCAATTTACTCCACCATCCTCACACGCATAAGCATTAATGCTTTGTTGTGCATTTCGGGTTGCCTTTGCTTTGTGTTGGGGAAGCTTCAGGAAAATGGTTCTATGTCTACCCTGTCAAACCCTCTCGCCGATTACCCTATTGATTTTGTGCTATTAGCTATGGCTCCTGTAGTGCGAATCGAACCCAATGGTGTCCAAAATTTACTGTTGTTTGATAACGCCCGAGAGGACCTAGAGAGGAATGGTTGGCGAGTTTTTATTGAGAAGTTCAAGGATTTCAACCTGGCAGTTGCTCAACAATTCGCACTAACATTCGATGGGTTCAGAGACAAAATTGGTGACATCTAGCTCGAGTTGAATGAGAATTTAATTAGCTTAGCCACTGGTCTGCTAGCCGAGGGACAAAGATGGTTTAAAAATTCAAAGGTTGACGAAGTACCCTGGCCACTATTGTTTACTTCAAGGAATATCAACAGTTGCGACAAAGGTATGCCTGTTACAGCTCTTAAGTCTAGATGGCATGATTTGTTGGCTATTATCAAGTAGTTTGTTACATGTGAGGGTAGATACGGTCTAGTTTTCCTATACCACCTACGGCTGCTCATGAGTTTCATAGATTTTCCCTTAAATATGTTGTATTTTCTCCTTAGGAGTTTATATAAAATGGCTAAGCGCTTCGAAAGGGAGAAAGCCGACTCCAGCCTCTTCCACCAGTGTTTAATTAAAATTGTTATGGTTCATCAGTTGAAGGTGAATGGTGATTTTTGGGACACTTTCTTGTTGAGGAATGGTTTTGCCAGCCCTAAAATTGGACAAGTTGACAAGACCGTTGTTACAGAAACCCTTTTCGGGCCTGTCATTCCCCCTCCTATGCTCTTGCCCTCTTTTGAACCCTCAACCTACCCGAACACTACCCAACCTGACAACCTGCCTGATTTATGTCCAAAATATGGCGGTAAGCCTGTTAAAAGGTCTGCAAGGAAAAAGGGTAAGGGTAACAACGATATTAATTACAAAGGTAAAAAGGCCACACGCTGGGTCTCATGGTGTGCTTGTAATAAACCTAAAGAAAACACAGACCAAAAACCAATTATGTTAAGTGAAGATTCTGATTCTGAAATCGAATGGTTTCTAACCGAGGAGTATCCATACTCACACGGACTTTGCTCAGTTAATCCCTATGACTATGTGACAAACCTCCCACCATGTCTTAAAGACGACCCCAACTTCCCTGGGATCAAACTCGACAGTGGAACTGCTGGTGAATTAAGAAGTTCCTCACCTGTGAATACACAGCCTGTTCAACCACAGTGCAATGAATGCAAGTCGTGGTTCGACCGATATTATACAGACGTCCCTTTGCTCCAATATTGGATCAAGTCCTTGGAGGACCGAGTAAATGTGCTAACCAAAGAAAAAGACAGATTGCAAGCTAATGATAAAAGGCAGAAGACCACATGCTCTGTTGTCCTTAAAAATGTAGAGGCGGCCACTGCCATTGTCAATTCAAAAATAGCTTGATCAAAATGAATCCCTGAATCCGAGGTATGGTATTTTAAGAGTGATTTTAAAATGATTTTGTTTGTGTTTTGAATTAGTATTTAGGATTTGTTTGCTCAAATTGCATCAATTTATGTTTTGATTGAATGGATAAAACTCGATTCTGTTTATAATAATAACTAGCTACATAATCATGAGATTCTGTAGCTAGTCATTAAAATTTCAATTTTTTGATTTTAAAACTAAAATACAATCTGAAATTGTGTATTCTTGTGCATTTACAGGTACATACAAATTTTAAAGGAAATTGGATTACTAGTGGCATTTCCGAACATTCTATTTCCTTACATGGTTTTAGATTAGGTTGTTAGTTTTAGATAGGAATAGGAATTTGGGAGATTATATTTCCCATAATTTTTGCAACAACTTTGATAATTTCCACAAGGAATTTTTTGATCCTGTGGCCTTTATAAATGTATTATTTTGTAAACAAAGACCATCGTTGTCTGGGAGCAGAAACTATGGATTGGTGATTATTCAGAATTGAATGAAAGTGGATATTTGCACGGCTTTAGCTTCAATATATCATATTTTTGTTCAAGTTTCTGCTCATTTCGATTTGTAATCAAATTTTGACTACTTTAGATATCATAATTTGTTACAGGTTGTTGTGATGGCATTTAAATAGTGTCCATATTTTATGTCTCTCATTTTATATACAACAATAAATCTGTTTACATTTAATGATTAGAAGGTTGATCTTCTTTGTTCAATGAACAATTATATACAAATTGTCATACTCAGATTTATCTTAATATGATCGTTTGTCAATTGATAAATTGTTGTCGCTACATATCTTACTTGTTATGTCATTATCATTCAAAACGTTGTTTCTTCGTGTTTACATGAAGTATTGGAAAATCTGGTGCGGGTTGGCCTCATCAAACAACGAACGTAGATGCTATGAACAGGACGAATAGGAGATGATATTTCAGGTCAGTTTGCTAGTTTCATTTTAATAGTTTAATTAAAATAAAAAATTTATGTAGTTTAGATACACAGTATAGATTGTTATTTTTATTTCTTATCTAGATAGTTGCCATTCCATTTCCAGTTCATAAAAGTTATAAAAAATTAAAAAACACTAGCTTCACTGTCATAAGTCAATTCATATATGTTTTTGCAGATTTCGATCAAAACCTGCATTTTGTGAATACTGTAAATATAATAGAAATATAAATATATCAATACATTGTACATTTAATAAGTAGGATTACTATTTTATAAATATTAATTAGCGAACTGTGAATATATATTAGATTTGTATATAGTTTGCAGCAACTATTTTTTCACTTAGTTAGTTTCTTTAGTTTAGTTTTTTTTTTTTTTTTACTTTCCTAGGACTTAGATCGGCCAATGGAGCCGCTAAACCCATTGGAGTGGATTAATCCAAATGGATTGGGTTATTTAGACAACCCCAGACCGGATTCACTCCTCCAGTTGACGAGCGGTCAATTTTGCCCGTCAACAAATGGCGCTAGAAGGAGGGCGTGAAAATTATTAATGGCATGAGGCGGTTGTAAGACTCCTCCACCACCTACCCACTCACCTATAGTGACAAGAAGTCATTCAAATGACAAAATCATTCCTCAAACAACAACCACATTAAACGACGATCTGCGGATCATAGTTGAACCAGTAACTCCAAATCCTATAGGTGGTGACGTACAAGAGATTGTCCTCCAATCTCTCATAAGAACACATAGTTCCTTCGCCTGTTTAAGACAACCAAATCGACCTTTGGACCAACCATTAGATTTCTTTGATATCAGAGAACAACTTGGGGGAACTAACCTCACTTTAAACCCTACAGATCCAATCCTCATTCCTGCAGCAGGAGGATCTGGAATACCACCCTCACCACCTCCTTCATCCCCTTCTTCTTCGGGAGAATAATCCTCTGACGAAGGCACTTCCTCATCCCAGTCTTTGACACCGCCCACACCAATGTCCAACCAGAACAATCCAGCTAGACCCTGGCTCGACCAAGATGCAGTAGCTGTACTCGGGCCTCAGCATCCCTTAACCAAACATCCGGAGAAGTGGCTCCCTAAATTTGACCCCGACTCTAAACAGATCGCCGAAGATCACATCAAAAATTTTATGTTAGCCATTAGACTCCGTAATTTCGATCATGAAGACGTAGTCTATAGATTGTTCCCCTATACTTTCGAGGGAAACGCCTCCACCTAGTACTTTTCCCAACAACCCCATACCATCGTGTCATGGGAGAAGTTTGAATCATGTTTTCTTGAGAAGTTTGGAGACGACAAGTCCCCAGAAGTTCTAGTCATGGAGCTTTCTAGTTTAAGAATGAACCCCAAAGAGAAAATCAAAGACTTTAACCAAAGATTCTTAACACTAAAGAACCAAATCCCTACGGATTCAATGCCTGCTGAGAATCTTATTATAGCATACTATATGAAAGACTTACATCAAAGTATATCCATTTGGGTAAAGAGATCTAAGAAAGCCACGTTGTTAGACGCCTTTGAAGAGGCCAGTCAGATTGAGAAAGACATCCTCATCTTAAAAGACACTACTAGCAACGAAATAGAGACTAGTTCATCTTCCAAAAAGAAAATCGAAATCCTCCCTAGACCTACCTAAAACAAAACGCAACCTGAAAGCTCAGATCTAGAAAACTTACAAAAAATCGTTCAAAAACTGTCAAATCAAGTTATAGATTTGAAAAGGACGGTCGAGGAAGCTTCTTCGAGAAAAGGGCCTTACAAACCCCCATTTAGGAATACTTTTCCCACCAACCGACCTAATTCAAATACCGAAGGCTTAAATCTAGAAAGCCTACAATTCGCTATTCAAATGATTCTAGACGCCCAGGATAACTTGATGCCCCCTGAGATCCCTAAGGAAGTAGTTGAACAAGAGACAGTTGAAGAATATGAATCTTCTCCAAAGATTTTTGGACACTTCTCAGATAGCATTTTTCAAGATAATTTCGAGACTGTACATCCCTACAATACTAGGAGTAAGACAACAAACAAGCCTTCTTCTGAAAACACTACGACTTTGCCCCCAAAACAGTCTAAAACAACTGAGACCAAACATAATTATGTGAACCCAAGCTTAGATTATGATTTAGTTGAAGATCTAAAAAAGTTAAGGGCTAACATTTTTGTTTATGAATTATTAAAATTCTCATTTCTGCTACAAAAAATGTTACAAAATATCGCAGAGAATAGGAAAAATGGCAATCCAAGCAGTAACAAAGTTTTTCAGAATAACCCAAAAGTTCCTCAGAAGATCTCTGCTAAGAATAATTCTGATCCTCATGAGAAGAGAGACCTTCATGTAAATAATGTAACAAATGTAGATAAATTAGTTTCAGAGGCTGCGAGTAAAAAGAAACAAGCTTCCACCACTAGTACTCACATAAATGTACCTCCATTTTTGTTAACTTTTGAAATCTTTAATAGGAACGTGCACAATTGTATGGTAGATTCAGGAGCATGTTCCAATGTAATGTCGTGGCCTGTGTGTCAAAAGATTAATGCTGAAGTTGAACCATCCACCTTAAAGATCATCCAACTTGATCGAACTAGTGTTAAAGTTATAGGCGAATTAAGGAATCTGCTTATAAGATTATCGTCTAACCCCAAAGTTCATCAAGTAATTGATATTATTGTTGTCGATATTCCAGAAGTTTATGGTTTGTTTTTAAGCAAAGACTGGTCAGAACAACTACACGGATATTTCGCGACAGATTGGTCTCACTTGTGGCTGCCTGAGAATGGAAAGCCCAACAAAATCAAGGTAAATCGTGAACGTTACCTAAAGTTCACCGTGATAGATTTAAATGATCCTAATGAACCATTTACACCTTCTGTCGATTCACCCGAAATACAAGGGATGGATACCTTTTTCGGCGATTTCATGGCCGAAACTTCCGCCATCACTAACCCAGAGCAATGGTCTGAAATTGTGACATATATGCAGCCAACAGTTCCCACCCAATGGTCTCATGCACCCGACAAAAATCAAATATGGTCTCTCTACTTTGACGGGTCAAAATTCAAGGAAGGAGTTGGTGCGGGCTACGTGATTATTGATCCAACGGGTAACAAAACCCTGATTATATGCAGATTAGAGTTTGAATGTACAAACAACACAATAGAATATGAGGTTTTATTGCAAGGCCTCAAGAAAGCATTAGATATGAACATTCAAAATTTGACTGTCTTTGGCGATTCAGAAATCATGGTTAGACAGGTAAGAAATTCTATCCACTGTTTATCTTTGCATCTTAAAAGCTACCAATCTGAGGTATGGAATTTGATGAACAAGTTTTCTGCTTTTAACATAAATTCTATTCCTAGATTGAATAATTCAGAAGCTGACTTGTTAGCTAATGTAGCTTTGAAACTCTTTCCTACAGAAGGCTTGTCCCTGAATGCATTCTCCGTCGAACTGTTGTTCAGGCCATCCGTCCCCGACAACATCACGAATTGGAGAGTCTTCGACGACAATCAACAAATTATTAGTTTCCTGCATATGGAAGAAACTTTTCAAGGTGCAATGATCGACGAATGCACTCATGACGAGAATATTCATGATTTCGCGGTAATACCAGATCCGAGATCTCCTGAATCTTCATCAGACATGGTAAATTCTATCCCTAAATCTGTAGTTAGATTAGAAAAATTTTATGATCTTCAAGACAAATTCAAAAAATCAGTAAATTGTAAAATGAATAGTTCCTCTTTAACGTATGAAAAAATAAATTTGGGAACTAAAGACAATCCACAGTGCATTAATTTAGGGGTGGGGTGTTCTGAACAAGAGAAAGCGACATTTATTAAATTTTTTAAGAAATTCAAAGATGTTTTTGTTTGGACGTATGACGACCTAAAAACCTTTGATCCTAACATCATACAACATGTCATTCCTATGAAACCCCAAACCTTGCAATTTCAACAAAAGTTGAGAAAAATGCACCCAAAACTTGAACCAACTGTCAAAAAAGAATTAAATAAACTCTTGAACACTAAGATAATCTTCCGAATTAGGCACACGCAATGGGTCTCTAATATTGTCCCTATCTGGAAGAAGAGTGGTGAAATATGACTATGCGTCGATTTCTGAAATCTTAATCGAGCGTCTGACAAAGACAACTACCCTGTCCCTCCCATGGAACAGATCCTTCAACATGTAGCTAGTTCTGAAAGATTATCCTTATTGGATGGATTTTTAGGGTATAACCAAGTTCTGATGTCTCCTCCAGACCAACCTAAAACTACCTTCCGCACTCCATGGGGTACCTACGCTTATAGGAAAATGCCCTTTGGACTCATTAATGTTGGTGCCACTTTCCAGAGAGCGATGGACATCGCTTTTCGAGGTTTAATCAATCAATCTATCGTACTTTACCTGGATGACGTTACTGTATTTTCGAAAAACAAAGCTGATCATCTAGCTCATTTGAGATCTGTTCTACAGCGATGTCGTAAGTACGACATTTCCTTGAATCCTAAAAAATCTATCTTCGCAGTAGAACAAGGTAAGCTCTTAGGATTTATTGCATCAAGCGAAGGGATGATTATCGACCGTGAAAGGACTCAAGTCATCTCGAAACTCCCCCCTCCCTCGTCAAAAAATTCTATGCAATCTTTCTTAGGCCAAATAAACTTTGTTAGGAGATTCGTCCCCAGTTTTTCAGAAATGGTGAGACCTTTACAGAACTTAATAAAAAAGGGCGTACAATATCACTGGGGACCCTTAGAAAACCAAGCTTTTAATTCAATAAAAAAGGCCATAATAGATGCTCCTTCTCTGATGATCCCTGACTTTTCCCAAGACTTCACTCTCTACACATTTGCTTCTGACCGCTCCTACGTTGTTGTCCTAACTCAAAAGAACGCTGAAAATAATGAAGTCTCAATTGTCTTTATGAGTTCAGCCTTTAAAGGCGCAGAACTTAATTACCCAGTAGTAGATCAGAAAGCCTATGTTGTTTTTAATGCAGTAAAGAATTTCCAATCTTATCTTTTGAAATCTAGGACAAAAATTAGCGTTCCCTACCCAGCTGTCAGAAATCTGTTAGTACAGAAAGAACTAGGCGAAAAGAGGGCGAACTGGGTCACCTCCTTACAAGAGTATGACATAGAAATCACCCCAGCACAAATATTGAGAGGTCAAGGGCTATGCAAGTTAGTCACTGTCTCAGCGGCAGGACAACAAGAGGAAAATGATGTGTCAAACCCAGGACAACACTACCAAAATTTAATCTGTTGTGCACAAAACCCTGTTAGCCCCTGGTATGATGATATAAAATTATGCCTTGAACATGGGTCAGCCCCCCATCACCTCGATCCCACTAAAAGAAGAGCGCTAAGATTAAAATTTGCCTCCTTTCAGTTGATTAATGGTATTCTTTTTCGTCAAAATTTTGATGGAGTACTAATGTGATGTCTTGAGAAAGATGAAGCAGAAAAGGTCTTATTAGAATTGCACGCAGGAGAAGATGGTGGGCATTTTGGTGGAGATACCATTGCCCATAAAGTATTAAGAGTAGGTTATTACTGGACTACACTTTTTAAATATGCTCATGCATTATGTCGCAAGTGTGTTATTTGTCAAAAAGCGTCCAGACGAATATAGAAACCAGCCTTCCCTCTGCAGCCTGTTTCAGTAGACTCCCCTTTTCAGCAGTGGGGTCTTGATATTATAGGTCCAATCAATCCGCCATCCTCTCAGCAGCATAATTTTATCATAAAATCCACTGATTACTTCACTAGGTGGTCCGAAGCTACCCCATTAAAAGTTGTAAATACGAGTCAGGTAATTTCCTTTTTGAATTCAAATATTATTACTCGTTTTGGTATCCCTGACTGTCTAGTATTCGATAACGCTTCCTATTTTTCGTCTCTTGAGATGAGTGAGTTCGCTCTAGAAAAAGGAATTAAATTAAAATATTATGCTAGCTATTAGCCTCAAGGAAATGGATTGGCAGAATCAACTAATAAAAATCTGATTAAAATCATCAAGAGAACGGTATCTGAAAACCACAAAAATTGGCATAATGCACTGTTAAACGCAATCAAGGTTGATAGAGTAACTCCGAAAACTATTGTGGGTAACTCTCCCTTATTTATCATCTATGGAAAAGAGGTAATTCTGCCACCACATATTCTTCTTCCCTCACTGCAGCTATCACAAAAAATACAAGAAGAGGACTGCCCCCCTTTGGAGAATCGAATTAACGCATTATTAAAATTGGAGGAAGTGAGAGCTCAAGCAAAACGGAAGTTGGATCAGCATCAACTTGTGGTTAAAAGATGGTTTGATTCCAACTCTGCCTCTGACAGGAACTTTGAAGTAGGTGACCTTGTCCTAAAATGGGACAAACCACATGAGGGAAAGGGAGAGCATACGAAGTTTCAGAACTTATGGCTAGGACCGTTTTTTATTGCTGAGAAATTGGGTCCCAGCTCTTTCAGATTACAGAGTCTATAGGGACAGTCAGACACCTATCTGGTGAATGGCCAAGCTCTAAAAAGGTATTTCACTTGATGACAACCCTGTGTATACTGTGTAAATATTTTTCCTTTGTTTGCTTCTCATTTTTCTTTGCTATTTTGGTTTTGATTTCTCCCTTATGCTTATCAGTCTTTACTTTTGAAATACATATACCTGCATCATGAACTGTTCATACTAAGAGAAAAAAAAAAATTCTCCTCTGAAATGACTGCTGAAAGTTTGTTTAAACTTCAATTATGATATGCCTCTGAAGTTTACAGCCATGTTGAACAAAGCTTGTTGCCTGAAAGACGTTTCTTGATTTCAATCTTTAACTGAAGCTTTTCATGATCATCCATTTCTTCTTACGTTGTCCCTGTTCCTTAAGAGAACAACTCAGAGATGTCTCCCTGCCTTCGAAGGTCGGTCTACCAATAAACCATCTCTAGAACTTAATAAAGGACAGTTAAAAAAAAAAAAAAAAATTCTCTCAAGGTCTGTAATTTATTAAAATATGTCCAAAATATCACAATTTTCAGCGTCACCCCGCTCAATTATATATCTTTAAAAACCAAATAAATCATTAAAGAGTTGTGGGAAGTGTTTGTAAACCCGCCAGGATACTGAACAGGTCTGTTGGCAACGGGTAAATGCATGCATGACGCCAAGATAACTTCGTTGGGGTACTGAACAGGCCCGTTGGCAGTGAAGAAATGTCGGGTATATGAAAATTCTCATATATGGAATCTTTTGACCTTAAATGTCCTTTATTCTAATCTGGAACTTCTTGGCAGGATACGGATATTGGAGTGGGTTAAATGGAAACCCTGTCGAGGCTATGTACGCCTACTGGCAGCAGTGGATCTGTCAACAGTATTGGAGATTTTAACCTTAATATTGTGACTCGCTTTTGTTAAGATTGTCATCAGTTTTCATCTTTTAAAATAACAAGCTGGAATTTTTTATGAATGATGATGATGTTCAAACAATTTTCTGGTTGTTTTCGAGTTGGAGTTTTTCTCATTATCCTAATTTAGACTTGTTCGTTTGGCAGAGATAATTGCTTCTACCAGTGTGTCGCCATTGTTGGAAGCCATATTAATCTCTATCTTTTCTTTACAAGCTGCCTACATAAGGTTTTTGAACCCTCAATACTTATTGCAACTTTTAAAAATGACACCATTATCTTTCGCTTTTGCATACCTGCCTTTCGTTTTCATTTTCACTACTGCAAGCGTGAAAACCCATAGTCAGAATTCATGTTGATTAGATTAAAATGATCTTTTGGATTGTCATGAACCTATTTGTTTATGTGGTTATAACTCTTTAACCTCAAACACACCACTAGTCACACATTTATCAAAACACCAAATATTTATGCTTTTGATTATTATTAATATGGTGTTGATTTACAAAATCTTTGATGCAATGGTTTGATTGAACACATTAATTTTGGGGCCAAATCATGGTTATATGATAATTCATTTGACATGTTGATTAAAATCCTTTTGGATATGCACTGTTATGATTTGAATGTACAAAGGCGTCGTTGGTTGTACAACCAGACATGATATTCTTGCATGGTTCCAATTTACTCCACCATCCTCGCACGCATAAGCATTAACGCTCTGTCTTGCATTTCGGGTTTCCTTTGCTTTGTGTTGGGGAAGCTTCGGGAAAATGGTTCTGTGTCTACCCTGTCAAACCCTCTCGCCAATTACCCTGTTGATTTTGTGCTATTAGCCATGGCTCATATAGTGCGAATCGAACCCAATGGTGTCCAAACTTTTTTGTTGTTTGATAACGCCCGAGAGGACCTAGAGAGGAATGGTTGGCGGGTTTTTATTGACAAGTTAGAGGGTTTCAACCTGGAAGTTTCACAACAATTTGCACTAACATTCGATGGGTGTAGAGCCAAAATTGGCGACATCCAGCTTGAGTTGAATGAGAATTTCATTAGCTCAGCCACTGGTCTGCCAACCGAGGGACAAAGATGGTTTAAAAATTCAAAGGTTGACGAAGTACCCTGGCCACTATTGTTTACTTCAAGGAAGATCAACAGTTGCGACAAAGGTATGCCCGTTATAGCTCTTAAGTATAGATGGCACGATTTGTTGTCTATTATCAAGCAGTTTCTTAGATGTGAGGGTAGATATGGTCTAGTTTTCCTATACCACCGACGGCTGCTCATGAGTTTCATAGATTTTCCCTTAAATATATCGTATTTTCTCCTTAGGAGTTTATATAAAATGGCTAAGTGCTTCAAAAGGGAGAAAGCCGACTCCAGCCTCTTCCACCACTGTCTAATTAAAATTATTATGGTTCATCAGTTGAAGGTGAATGGCAATTGTTGGGATGCTTTCTTGTTGAGGAATGGTTTTGCCAGTCCTGAAATTGGAAAAGTTGACAAAACTATTGTTACAGAAACCCTTGTCGGGCCTGTCGGTCCCCCTCCTACGCTCTTTCCCTCTGTTGAACCCTCGACCTACCCGAACACTACCCAACCCAACACCCTTCCTGATTCATGTCCAAAAGATGGCGATAAGCCTGTTAAAAGGTCTGCAATGAAAAAGGGTAAGGGTAACAACGATATCAATTACAAAGGTAAAAATTTCATGCGTTGGGTTTCACGGTGTGCTCGTAATAAACCTAAATAAAACACAGACCAAAAACCAATTTTGTTAAGTGAAGATTCCAATTCCGAAATCGAACAGTTTCCAACCGAGGAGTATCCATACTCACACGGACTTTGCTCAGTTAATCCCTATGACTATGTGACAAACCTCCCACCGTATCTTAAACACGACCCCAACTTCCCTGGGATCAAACTCGACAGTGGAACTGCCGGTGAATTAAGAAGTTCATCACCTATGAATACACAGCCAGTTCAACCACAGTGCAATGAATGCAAGTCATGGCTCGACCGATATTATATACACGTCCCTTTGCTCCAATCTCAGATCAAGTCCTTGGAGGACGGAGCAAATGTGCTAACCAAATAAAACGACAGATTGCAAGCTAATGATAAAAGGCAGAAGACCACAGGCTCTGTTGTCCTTAAAAATGTAGAGGCGACCGCTGCCATTGTCAATTCAAAAATAGCTTGATCAAAACGAATCCCTGAATCCGAGGTATGGTATTTTAAGAGTGATTTTAAAAGATTTTGTTTGTGTTTTGAATTAGTATTTAGGATTTGTTTGCTCAAATTGCATCACTTTCTGTTTTGATTGAATGGATAAAACTCGATTCTACTTATAATAATAACTAGCTACAGAATCATGAGATTCTGTAGCTAGTCATTAAAATTTCAATTTTTTTATTTTAAAACTAAAATACAATCTGAAATCATGTATTCTTGTGCATTTACAAATACATACGAATTTTAAAGGAAATTGGATTACTAGTGTTATTTCTGAACATTCTATTTCCTTACATGGTTTTAGATTAGGTTGTTAGTCTTAGATAGGAATAGGAATTTGGGAGATTGTATTTCCCATAATTTTTGCAACAACTTTGATAATTTCCACAAGGAATGTTTTGATCCTGTGGCCTTTATAAATGTATTATTTTATAAACAAAGACCATCGCTGCCTGGGAGCAGAAACTATGGATTGGTGATTATTCAGACTTGAATGAAAGTGGATATTTGCACGGCTTTAGCTTCAATATATAATATTTTTGTTCAAGTTTTTGCTCATTTCGATTTGTAATCAAATTTTGACTACTTTAGATATCATAATTTGTTACAGGTTGATGTGATGGGATTTAAATAGTGTCCATATTTTATGTCTCTCATTTTATATACAATAATAAATCTATTTAGATTTAATGATTAGAAGGTTGATCTTCTTTGTTCAATGAACAATTATATACAAATTGTCATACTCAGATTTATCTTAATATGATCATTTTTCAATTGATAAATTGATGTCGCTACATATCTTACTTGATCTGTCATTAGCATTCAAAGCATTGTTGCTTTGTTTTTACATGAAGTATTGGAAAATCTAGTGCGGGTTGGCCTCATCAAACAGCAAACATAGATGCTATGCATAGGACGAATATGACATGATATTTCAGGTCAGTTTGCTAGTTTCATTTTAATAGTTTAATTAATATAAAAAAAAATTGTAGTTTAGATACACAGTACAGATTGTTATTTTTATTTCTTAGCTAGATAGCTGCCATTCCATTTCCAGTTCATAAAAGTTATAAAAAATCAAAAAACACTAGCTTTGTTGTCATAGGTCAATTCATATATGATTTTGCAGATTTCGATCAAAACCTGCATTTTGTGAATACTGTAAATATAATAGAAATATAAATATATCAATACACTGTACATTTAATAAGTAGGATTACTATTTTATAAATATTAATTAGCGAACTGTGAATATATATTAGATTTGTATATAGTTTGCAACAGTTGTTTTTCCACTTAGTTTCTTTAGTTTAGTTTTTTTTTTTTTTTTTTACTTTCCTAGGACTTAGATCAGCCAATGGAGCCTCTAAACCTGTCGGAGTGGATTAATCCAAACGGCTTGGGTTATTTAGGCAACCCCGAACCGAATTCACTCCTCCAGTTGACGAGCGGTCAATTTCGCCCGTCAACAATTGGTTGGACCAGCATCATGCTATCCTGGACTATCGTAAAAAGGAAATTACTTTCTTGGATGTGGAAGGGAACCTAAGAAGAGTGCAGGGAATTCCTAGGAAATTTTTTGTCAAAGAAATTTTAGCAATGCAGATGAAGAAATGCTATAAGAAAGGGTGTCAAATATTTGCAGCTCATATGGAAGAAGCACCTAAGGATAAGGTGCCAAATTTGGAAGATCATGCAGTAATGGAATATTTTGAAGATGTGTTCAAGGAGGTACTAGGACTACCCCCAAAGAGAGATATTAACTTCTCCATAAATTTGATGCCTAGGGCAGCTCCAATATCAAAGACTCCTTACTGAATGAGTACACCCGAGTTGAAGGAGTTGCAAATGCATCTTGAAGAACTTTTGAAGAAGGGGTATATACGCACAAGTGTGTCACCTTGGGGTGCCCCATTATTTTTCATGAAGAAAAAGGATGGGACATTGATATTGTGCATCGATTTCAGACAATTGAACAGTGTAACTATAAAGAACAAGTATCATTTACCAAGGATTGATGATCTCTTCGATCAGTTGAAGGATGCAAGGATATTTTCGAAGATAGATCTCAGGTCAGGATACCATCAAGTACGTATTAAAGAGGAAGATATTAGAAACACCGCCTTCGGGAAAAGGTACGGTCATTATGAGTTCACAGTTGTGCCATTTGGGTTATCGAATTCACCAGTTGTTTTCGTGTGCCTAATGGATGGTGTTTTCCATGTATATTTAGACATGTTTGTCATTTCCTTTTTAGATGACATCCTTGTATATTCCAAGTCATAGGAAAAGCATGAGAATCATTTGAGGATGGTGTTGCAAGTGATAAGAGACCATCAGCTATATGCCAAATTGAGCAAGTGCTCAATTTATCAAAACAAAATTCACAATTTGGGGCATATCATATCTGAAGAAGAGATAACAGTGGACCCTAAAAATATAGAAGCCATTAAAGGGTGGAGAACACCTAAGAATGTGACAAAATTCAGATCTTTCATGAATCTATATGGATACTACAAAAGGTTCATTGCAGGGTTTACGAGAATATCTCATCCCATCACTTCCTTGCAAAGGAAGGGGAAGAAGTTTCAATCGACAAAAAAGTGTGAAATGAGCTTCTAGCAATTGAAGAAATTATTAACGGGTGCTCCAATTTTAAGGATTGCATATCCAAATGAAGATTCAGCGGTGTGCACATATGCATACAAAGAAGGACTTGGTGAAGTCCTCAGTCAAAATGGATTTGTTGTATGTTATGAATCAAGGAAGTTGAAAGAGCATGAAAGGCTCTATTCAACTCATGATTTGGAGTTGGCATCCATAGTGCACGCCTTGAAGAAATGGAGGAACTAATTCATGAGAAGGAGGTTTGAGTTGAGGATAGACCATAATGGTCTGAATTATTTGTTTGATCAACCTACTATGAATGCCAGAAAAAGAAGACGGTTAGAATTTCTCAGTGAATATGACTTTGATATAAAGCATATCAAGGGGAAAGAGAACGAAGTGGTAATGCACACAACATGAGAGTGCATGAACTACATGCTATAGCCATTATCATGTATCAAATTGATGTTAAAGGCAGAATTTTAGAGGCTACAAAATCAAATTTGCAATACATGGAATCGGTAACAAAATTGCAACAAGGTCAAACGCAACAGAAAATTGAGGAATATGAATTGGGAATAGATGGAATCCTCTTGTACAGAAACAAAGTTTATATACCCAATTCTCCTTAATCGAAGAGTGTGATTGTAAAATAAATGCACAATGTACCTTATGCAAGACACCTGGGATATCATAAAACAATTTCAGTAGTCAAAAGCCATCATTATTGGCTAGGCATGAAGAAAGAAGTTGTTGATTTTATTGCCAAATGCTTGGAATGTCAAAAGGTAAAGGATGAGCATAGACACCCAACATGTTTTCTACAACCATTACCCATTCCTAGTGGAAATGGGAAGCTGTAACAATGCATTTCATCACGGGATTGCCTAGAACAAGCAAGCAACATGATGCAATCATGGTGGTAGTGGACAAGCTTACTAAAGTTGCCCATTTCATTCTTATGAAGACTACTCACAAGGAATCTATTTTTTTTTATATTTATATGAGAGAAATAGCATTCTTGCATGGCATAACCAAGAAAATTGTGTCTGACAGAGACCCAAAGTTTACCTCAAAGTTTTGGAAGGGGTTATTCAAAAGGTTCAAAACAAATCTGAACTTTAGCACAACCTATCATCCTGAGTCGGATGGGAAAACAGAAAGGGTGAACCAAGTGATAGAGGACATGCTAAATATGTGTGTGATGAGAAAACCATCTAAATAGGAAGATTATCTACACTTGATAGAATTTTCCTACAACAATGGGTATCAAGCATCATTGAAGATGAGCTCGTTTGAAGCACTTTATGACAAAAAGTGCAACACCCCAGTAAGCTGGGACAACCCAGATGATAGCGAAGTGGTTAGGCCAGAGTTTCTTAAGAAAATGGAAGAGAAAATGTTGAAGATTAAATAGAATTTGAAAGCTTCCCAGGACCAGAAGAAAAGCTATGCAAACAAAGGAAGAAACCACAGGGATTTGAAGGTGGGTGATCATGTTTTATTAATAGTGAATGCCAACAAAAGCTCCCTGAAGTTGGGAAATTGTTCAAAGTTGCCAGCTCGCTATTGTGGGGCATTTGAAATAATAGAGAGGATTGTTCCAATGGATTACATGCTTTCATTTCCTACATCTATGTCTATACATAATGTATTTCATGTGTCATTTCTTAAGAAATGTGCACATGATGTCAATCATGCTATTGATTGGAATGTGATTCAGGTGGAGAAAGAAAGAACTTTTCAGGTGCATTCGGTGTGCATACTGGATCGGAAAAGCAAGCAACTCTGGAATCGATCCATAGGGATTGTAAAATTCTAGTGGACCCGGTACGGTCCTGAGGATGCATCATGGGAGCTTGAAGATGCTATGCGGGCAGAGTACCCACATCTTTTTGAAGATTTTGGAAATCTTGTTGTTGTTGTGTAAATAAGTTGCACTAAGGATAATGAAAAAATAAGGGGAGGGGATTGAAACACCCCAAGGTTGAGCCCCTTCTGAATTGTAATTATGTTTATAGGATGGTGAGCCAAGTATTTATAAGCCTATATACATATTTTTATTAGGCCGGAGATCCTAGATGTTTAAGGCTAGTGAGCTTGATTTTTGTATATGTAAATACTCATATCATTAATAAAATTATATCACTGCGTGTAGACTGACCACGAAGAAAGAGTTATGGGAGAATAAAATCCACTAGGTAGGGTAAGGGAAGGGGATAAGTGTCTAGGAATAGGGGCTAAGAAAAAAAGCCTTACCTCTAAAGGAATAACATTTTGTTATTATTTCCTAAAGGACAAGGTTGACATAACCAATGTTGTCCAAAGTTCTTGGGAAAGGGAAGGAGTTCTAAGTGGAGATAATGAAGCTTCAGGATGACAGGTGTCAACCTAGGCACATTTAGTTTATAGCTGGGAAAGCCAACTCGTTGGTGGTTCGCTTCCCATTCTCGCATTCCTTAGAAACTCTCGTGACCCTCACGATTCGGGAAATCCTGACCTACGCCTCACTCGTTCACTCACCGATTCATTTATTTCATTGTCATCCTCTGCATCTACCACGCACCTATGGACCCTACATGAACTATGAAGATATCTCGTACCTTTCCTGTGAAGTAAAACACACCTATACTTTGCCTAAGTCATGTTGTGTCTTAACGGTTGGTTGTTACAACCCACGCAGTTCCTTAACTGAGTGTGGCTTACTGCCATATTTTGTTCCATACCAAAATTTGTTGTTTCCATCACCCTTACTTGGGTTGTTAGGACCATGGACTGAAGAAGAAGGATGTCAGACCTATGGATTTGAAGAGGCGGGTTGTCAGGCCCATGGACTGAAGAAGCAGGTTGTCAGGCCTATAAGAAAATCTCTCTAGGTGAGAGAGTTTCTTGGGGAAGTGATTTCCTAGAGGGATCCCAACTACAAATATAGTGCTCTGAGAATTCACGTTTGGTCTATTGTTGAAGCCTTGGAAAGGAAGTGGGTCAACCAAAGGACTATTGAGTAGAGAAGGGGCATAGTTCCTGGGGTGGGACAAACATGTGGGTAATGAGAGGATGTAAGTTTTTAGTGTGAGCTGAATCCTGGGAGAAAATACTTCCTGTTGATCTGTGTGACCTTCATGTTGTCCTTTCCTAGCCTAGGACTCCCTTTCCCAGTGGAGTTTAGTCCCAGCTCAGGGGTGACCCACTGCTGAGCCTGATGAGCAATGTGGTCTAAGGCTGGGAGGTTCGTGGGAGGTTCATCTATTAAAAGATAAGTACCAAATATTTGTTATTGTATGTTGCGTAATTGTATATGTGTTAAAATTGATGAGTAACTCCCGAATAGATAATATATGTTGTATGTGTAGGCTTATTGTCATTTCCGCATTAATATGTATATTATTAGAAGATGTTGTATGTATGATGCATATTGAAATTAAGTTATAATGTTGTTATAATTACTGTGTATAATGTATGTATGTTTTAATGTTATTTTCACATGAATAATGGTATGAATAGAATGTTATAGTTGTTTAATTGCTTTGGATAGATATGTCTATGAAATAATTAGTATCAGAGATATTCATAAAAGATAAGGTTGTTTGGGTAGCGTTACCCGACAGAGGTTGATGGTCGGGGATGTTACAAAATGGTATTTGAGCGTTAGTTGGAGTAGCATGCCCTGGCCTGTTGGTGGTTGGGGGTGTTACAGGTACATTTTGGGATCCAACAAACCATTACCTCAAACTGTGACAATCGGTTCCTCAAGACATTCTGGTCGAGTCTCTGGTCATTGTTGGATACCAAGCTCACCAAATCCACTTCCTTCCACCCTTAGACAGATGGCCAAACTAAGGTCATCAATCAGATGATCGTACAAATCCTAAGAATGTATAATTCAAAACACCCCTGCATGTGGGATGTCAAACATATCTACAACCGAGCTTTGCATAGCTCCATTGGAGACAACCCCTTTCAGGTGGGGTTGGCATTCCAACCTTTGGGCCTCATGGATGTTGCACTACCACTGGAGACCACATCAACCGACTCGTCCCCTACTCCACCAGAAGATAACAAATCCACCTAGTTCATTGAGAGGATCTAGCACATCCACCAACACGTTCAAGATATTCTACAGAAGTCTAATGCCAAATACAATAAGTGCCATGATCAACATTGGGTGCCACATAAGTTTCAGGTGGGCGAAAAATTTTGGTTGCACTTTCAAAAAGAACGCCTTACAAGGCCCCATCAGAAGCTTTGTCCACTCCATTATGGGTCGTACACCATCATGAAGGCTATGGGTGACAATGATTTTGAGCTCAACATTCCCTCTTTCCTTGGCCTGCACCCAGTCTTCAACGTGGCTCTCCTTCAGTCATATTTCCCACCATTATTGGATACCTCAAAGATAGCAAAGAAGTTGACACCAATAGATCTCAACCTTTACTTCATCCAATAGAAATCAAATGAATATATTGTGGACACAAATATCAAGGTAACTTGACAACAAAGGATCCATATTTATCGAGTCGTCAAAGTAGGGAAGCTCCTGCACCAAGGCAACTGGCTCACCCGAGGCCAAATTCAACAGAAATTTCCTCATTTGATGGGGAAATCAACATAATGGAGAAAATTGCTTCCTAAGGAGAGAGGATTGATCTAGGTGGATATCAGTGGTCACCCACCTATTCCATTGGCTCAAAAAACAATTCTCCACCTTGGCAGTTTTTCGGGTTCCAAACTTTTGGGGTCATTTTGAGGCCCTAAACAACGTTTTGTGGGGATTTGTGGCTTGGTTGACTTGTAAAGGCATTGACTTGGGATAGTAAAAAATCTTTCTTCTCGTTTAGATCTTTACAACAAGCTATCGTATGCCTAAAACAAAGATCGTATGAAAAATTTACGAGCCCGGGAAGTTGATGTACTAACTTACCCAAATGGGGCCCACATGACTTTTGGCGCTTCATCTCCTAGTGTTAGGTTTTTGGATGTATAGGGTTTTTGAAATTCCTTTTTATTGTAAAAATGCCTTCAGATCCTCATTGTAATCATCTTCTTGTGAATGAGCACAGTCATCACATCTCTTCTCATAGATAAGCCACCACCATTCCAACAATCTTGTTTTCTGCTGCATTTTACAGTTTCACCTTATTTCCTTATTGAATAGAAAACCAATTTTACTATATCTTTGTTATTATGTGTTAAGCATATTTTAATAATCTGTATTCATTTCGTTCTTCTCATAAAATCCAGATCAAGTGGGGTTTGCATCAATGATCTATCTTTTCCCATTACTTTCTGAATCAAATTATGAATCATGTTTCAACTCCTTTTCTTTGATTTCGTCCACCAATGATTGTTTTGAGCGAAATTCATCAATATTGTGCCAGGGGAACTTTTTGAAATCAAGCCACTTTCCAGTGTCCTTATTCATCTTTTTATGATCCTCTTTTCCTATGGCTTGGACTGGTTTTCAAGAGGTTGTTTTTTAGGGCCATATTTATCATACTTTGTTTGTTGCGGATTTAGAAACACGAACTCCCATTTGTTCTGGTGCATAAATTTTTGCGTTATTTTGACAACGTATCGATAGGAATATCCGAGTGATAATCTGTCTAGGAAATCCATTTTGGTTTGGATGTACCTATGCAGAGCCCAGTGGTATTTCAGAACCAAATGTCACTTTGAGTATTTGATACCTATCTTGGTGTGCAAGGTATGTAAAGTATTTGTGAACTCTGAAACTGTTTGGCCCCTCCCTTGCCATAGTGTGATCCATCTCATGTATTGGTATTCATAGTTACCAACAGGGTAGTATTCGTCCTTGACTACATCCACAAAAAATCCCAAGTGGGCTCGACCCCGTATACTCTAGACTCCTCTGTGGAATTTTTCTCCCAGTAATTTTTCCACCAATGTTTTACATGGGGAAGATCCTTAAGGAGTGTGAATTTGATCTTTTCTCTATCTAAAAAAATGTGAACAGAGAAGTAACCTTCTAGCAGATTTAACCAGTTTTCTAGGGCATCATCATCTATCTGACGTTCAAATACGGGAATATCAAAATTAGCTTGTAACTTGAAAGGATAGGTGATTCTAAAGTGGTCGATTGATGAAGACGTTCCTTCTGTTAGTGACAAGTGTTGAAGGATGTGGGAAAAATTCTCCATCATTTTGTCCCTTTGTCACGTGATATCTTGCTCAAGCAACAAATTAATTGAATCTTCAGCTTCATCATTTTTATTTTCTTCCCCCATCGAAGGTTTCTTGGGAATGCGATAGTGATTTTCCTTAAGAGAGACAAGATCGAGATCCAACTTTCTATACTCAGACCTCGTCTGGGAGATGCACTGAAAAAAAAAATCAAGAGCATCCTGCTTTGATACTAGTGATCTGGATTATTTTCAACACGAAATGAGATCAGAGGTATAATAAATAAATGTACAGAGAGATATAAGATATGCAATAATATAACAAAGATATATCGAAGATATGAACATAAACAAAGAGACACAGTAATACACAATTTATATTAATGAGCGAAATGTACAAAACTGTAGAAATATAGAGTGAAAGACTCGATAGAATCGTGGCATCTTATCTCTAAGAAGAGATGTGATGGATACACTCATTTTCAAAAATATTATTGTTACAATGAGGCTCCAATGTAATTTTTAATATAAATAAAATCCAAAACCATGACCCTGGAAGATGAAAAGTCAACAGTTTTGTGGACCCCGTCTTGGGTAGTTTGGTGTATCAACTTTGGCATATGATATCCATTTGGGGAGCACAATAGCTCGTTGGAAAGTTATCAATAAATAGCTTAATTTTGGGGCTCAATCATATCCTTTGACCATCATTGAGGTGCCTGATCACGAAAAAACATCGTTTAGACACTCAAAATGGACCTAAAAGTTTAGGAACAAAAAACTACAAAAAATAGTAACTTGCCAACAAACTGTTTTGAGCAAGTTGGAATAGGTGGGTGGCCACCGATATCCACCTAGATCACCTAAAAATTTCCATGGCCAATAGATCTATGTTGAACATATGAAAGACCCTCATTCTCTTTGTGCTCCTATACAATTTTGTTGATCTGCTTCTGCTGGATATGAACATCTTGAACTAAGGATGTAGTGGTTGTAGTGACCTTTTGTTCACCTTCTGAATGGATTTTGAAGAGGGGAAAATTTTTGGTTTGAGAGATTACTTTGCGGAATTGTTTTTACGAGATCAATGAAGTGGCAATAGTTGGAGATACATTTTGGTACCCTGTAGAGTTGACCTACCAAAGTAACAATGCCACTACAAGGCCGAGACTCATAGATAGCATGAAATTTCCACATATATGGTTGTCCTAAAAGAACCCCATAGAATTCAAGTGGGGCAACATCACACACTACCTCATCCTTGAAGGTCTTGATTCCATAGGACAAGCGACATTGTTGGATGACATGGATGTCTCATCTCTGTCTCAACAATTCGATGGTGTATGGTTGGGGGTGTGGTATTGTTGACAACTTCAATATATTGACAACCTCAGCTGAGATCAGATTCTTCTGACTCCCATTGTTAACAATGAAATGCAGTGGGGTTCCCTTTACCCACATATTTGAGTGGAAAAGGTGTTCCCACTCCCCAAAATCCTCTGGTTCTTTTGGTTGTATTGTTGTGGATGTGATGGTAACATTGGGTTCTACATCGATGATTTTTTTTTCCCTTTATTATTCTTTGAATCAAATTCTAATTCAGGCTCTGGTTATTTTTCTTTGATCTCGGCCACTAATGACTATTTCGAGTGACATTCATTGGTGTTGTGCTAGGGGTTGTTGTGGAACTCACACCAAATTTTAGTGTCTTTCTTAGACTTCCCATTACCCTTCTTTTCCTGTGCCTTGGAATGGATCTCTTGAGGTTGGAATTCCTTTCTTTGTCCTTTTTTTTGTGAGTTAGGGTTGACTTTTCCATGATTTTGTTGTGGCGTCTTTTCAACCTTGAACTCCCTCTTACTTTGCTACTCGAATGTATGCTCAATTTTGACTTCATATTGATAAGCAACTCCCAGTGAAGAGATTTACAAGAAATCCATCTCTATTTAGATGTACCTATGTAGACTACTGTGATACCTTAAAACCATGTGCCACTCAAAGTCTTTTATACCTATCTTTGATCAGAAGGTATGAAAGATGTTAGTGTACTCTCGCACCGCCTGATCTCTTTTTTTATGCAGATTTGTCTGTCTCGTGTATTGTTCATCATAGCTTCTGACATGGTATAACTCCTCCTTTAGGGAATCTAAAAATGCCTCCCAAGTGTGTTCTCTCCTGAATGGTGTAGATTCATCCATGGTGTACCTCTCCCAATAACCTTCCCACCATGCTCTAACATGGGGAAATGACTTAAGTAGCACGAAGGTGATATTTTCACTATCGGAGAAATTTTGGACGGAGTAATAACCTTCTAGCAGATTCTACCATTTTTCTATAGAATCTTCATTTATCTCACCTTCAAATAAGGGGACATCAAAATTGACTTTTACCTTGAAGTGTGTCGCACCTCCAAAATGGTTTCTTATCAAATATTCCTTGGTTGTCGCCATCAGTAGTCTTCGAAGGATATGAGTGAAGTTTCCCATCATCTCATGCCTCTGTCACACAAGGGATTCCTTGAGAAACATATTGAAAGGATCACTTTCTATTTCATCTCTCTTTTCTTTCACCATGGGAGGTCGCTTGGCTAGTGAGAGAGTTTGTGCTTAAGAGAAACTATCTCAAGACCCAAATCTCTATACCATGGCCTCATCGGGGACCTTCTATGAGAAATGAAAAGGAGCATACTACTTTGATACCACTCATATAGATTATGTCGAGAATGAAATGAGAAAAAAACAAAATATAGAAGAGAACACAAAAATACAGTGAAACCCAACTTCTATTAATGAAAAAAATAGAAAAAAATTGTAGAACACAAACTGGAAGAATGGGGTATCTTATCTATGAAAAGAAAGAGATGTTGGCTACGATTCATTTGCAACAAGATTTACATCACACTGCAGTGCATGGTTAAAGGGCCCACTTCACCTCAATTATATATGAGAGAGTGAGAAGAGAACAATTCCCATGATGCATATGGGATAAATTAGTCTAAGTTTATAAAATGCCATAGGCATGTAAAATACTAGGAATTCTTGGCTAGTCACCCATCCCAGTACTTCTCTAGCCCAAATGAACTTAAATGTGAAGTTCTAATGGGATCCACTGCATTAAATTTATGTTGTAAGCATGTACATAATACCATGAAGTGTGTAACTAACAATTGAATATCGCATTACATTCCATTCCCCATCGAAAGGGTGAATATCATGGCTTATCAAAACCATATGATTGAAATGGTGATTCAGTGGAAAAGGTGGATGGCCATTGAGATCCATTTGGATCACTCTGAGTGCATGTCAATAGAGGATGAGATATTTTTTCTTTGTGTTAAAAATGACATAACGATTGTACCATTAAAAGATTATATCGAAAATTGGTTCAAGGATTCACTAAACAAAATAACTAATCCTATATAACTTCTAATAAGTAGTTGCACTAGCAAGGGTTTAGTTTGGGATATATTTTTGAATGCTTTAAGAATAAGAAAGGAGACAAGTCCATCCATAAAATTATATTTTCATTTTTTTGAGAACATTTTTTCAACGTGTTTCCCTTCTTTCATCTCAATCAATGATGATCCAAATTTATGCATTTATTGCTTTTATATAAAGTCGATCCTTGATTGTTTTCTTTCTTCATCCAGATTACTTATTCTGCTATATATGGTCCACGGGAGCCCCATCCCAGTACAATAGGAGGAATGAATTTTACTTAATCGTTTAAGTATCACAGATACTATATTGTGTTGTTTATGCACACAATTTATTTGAACTTGAACAATCAATTTGTAATATTCTTTTAAATATTTTCACAGAGAGCTATTTGTGCAGCTCATAACTTTTCTGATTTCTGACTTTTATTAAAGCATGTTATCTCAAGTATGTGTCTCTGTTACATATTCACGAGATTAAGTGCTTGAAATCATTTAAAGCCCTCTATTTTGGATGTTCACTTTACTTTTTTGTCTTGCATGTCTTGCTTCGAAATATTTTTCTCTTACCCTATGAATGGATATAATGGAATAGATGAAGTTAGTATGTATATTTTATTTTAAGTCACTACTATTGTATTGTTTCACCTTTTCGTACACTCTCAAGAATTGATGATATGAATGAATAAAACTACATTATTTTCAAATAAGAGAATCTATAATCTAAGTGAGAAAGAGTAGTACCACCTCTATAAAAATGAAGAGGGTATCTTAAAAATTCCACAAGAATAACCTAAAAGGTTTAATCTTCTCCTTAACAAGAAAAGAGATCAACATATCTTAGCATATATTCTTCGAGGAGCTAAGAGATAGACTTCATGGCATGTGAGTTAAGCAATTACAGGTGATGCAGAAGTTCCATGCTTAATTATGATCTTTTTCCAACACATTATGATATTTTTTCTAAAATATTTATTTATTATGATATTTTTTCTCAATTATTACTCGATAATGAGTTTTTTTCTCAATTATTTATCAATTATGAATTTTTTTTCTCAATTATTTTTCAATTATGATATTCTTTGTTCGACTATGATAACTATGAAATTGTGATGAAAAAAATATTTCCTTATGAAATAATTATGATCTTTTTTCTCAATTATGTAATTTTATCCTCATAACATCTCACATAATCATTGAAAATCCTATGGTGGAAAATACAAGAATAACACCCAAGTTAGAAAGGTTAATCATGCACCTAATCTAGGTAACATTTCGAAGGTTATCCTTAGATATATATTCATCGGAAGTCATTATAGTGATTGATAATACTATTGGAAAAAAAATTGTAGGTAAATGAAGAGTTTAAGATGGTTTCATCTCATGTGGTGGCTCACTCTTGTTAAGCTTTACCTTCATGAATATTTATCTAAGGCACTAGAGATAGAGATTGGAAGTTAAAATTATGTTTATAATCTGGATTATATTCGGATATTGTTTAGGTGTTTGACATTCCATTCTTATATCATTTTCTCTGAGCAATATCTTTTGAAATTTAATAAGAGGGAATCATATAAGAGATCGGAGGGATGTGGGGAGATAAAGGATGGGAAGGAATTTTATTTCTCTTATGGTCTAGAGGGGAAGGAAAAGTTGGTTAGTGGAAACTTGACCCTAATGATTATATTGATGTTCAAAAATTTTAAGATACACCAACATATAAGGGGATAGAATCCACTTCTAATCGTGGTGAAGTATCCTTTGGTCTCACCTTATATGATGCATCCTCATGGCTCACATTCTATATACCCTTAGTGTATTTTTCATTAGAAAGCCTATAGATGACAATAATAAAGTCTCAAATATTGGAACAAGTTGTTATACCACTATCTAATAATACTGGAAATTCTACCCACTCCTCAATCTATTTTGATAAATTGTATTTGAGAGTAAACATATCTCATATTTATGGTATGGTCTGGAACTGTATAATGATACCCCTATAAACAAATCTCGGAAAGGGTCAAAAGAAAAGGGAAGTAAGAGACATTGGAAGATCCATTATAAGAAACACACATTCTTTCACATATAAAAAGAAAAAGGAGCACTAACAACAAAAGTTCTCAAGACTCTAACCAACGAGAAAATGATGTAACTGAGATGGAACTTGACAACAACATTGAAGCGCCCGAATAGGCAGTAGTACAAATAGATAAAAGTCAACAAATAGAAGAGGAGTTCTCCCATGAGGAACCAAATACTTTTTAGGAACAATCTTTGACCTTGCATAATAATAAGTATAATAAAGAGGCCAAAAATTTTGAAATAGAGAAAATTCATGTTAAGAATAAGAAATTTATAGAGAAATGGAGTTCATAGGTGGATGTTTCTGGAGTGGGACCCTCAAGAATCATCAATATACCCTTGATCATTGGTGATGCTATGGATCATTCCATTAAAGAATAAGAATTGAACAATATTGAATTGAAAATAAGTATAAGTGAGTTAAAGGACGATCAAAGTCCTAAACCACTATTTTTTGAACCATTATCTATTATTGTCCCATAAACAATTCCATAAGAAACACCACAGACATCATCTAAAGTAAAAAAAAGTAAAAAAAAGTTGCAAAATTATTAAGTGATACCAGAATGTATATTGCAGAGAATATAAATAAGAATCTCAACACAATTTAGGAGGGATGGGGTAAACACCAATTTAAAGAATTTATCGCAAAGGATTTCTTCTCTTATAGAGTAGCTACAACAATATTTGAAAAATGATGAGTATTTTTATAAAAATGCTTGAGTACATTTTGTTTTATCATGAATATTAGATATGAATGATTTCACAAGGAAGAAGTTATATTTACCTTAAAATAATAGAATGAAGGTCCAAAACATAGGGATCATAACATCTCATAGAAACGCTTAGTGTCTCACATTCTATGTACCCTCAATGTATTTTACATTAGCAATTTTATATATGACAATTCTAAAGTCTTTGAGACTCGAACAAGTTGTCATTCCACTATACAATCCTCTTATAAAGTCTACCCAATCCTCAATCTATTATGATAAATTATATAGATTATTGTTTATCTCTAGATTTATGGTCTGGGATTGAAGTGTATAATGATACCCATAAGGGAAGGAAGGGTCTTTGGAAGATCCATTATAAAATTTATTTGTACATATGTTTAAGAAAGTAGGATTGGTGGATGTGGAGGCACTTAGGTTGTCTCCATCACGGAGAACTATAAGGACACGTGAGGATATGATTGCAAAAGGGATAGACAAATTTCTTGTTTCTAAGGACATAATGATTAATGGAAGGATCAAGTCTTGGTTCAGCCGAGGGGTGCCTCTAACTATCTTTCGATTCTTATTCATTTAAAAAAGAAAGACAATAAACATCTTTGTTTTCTTTTATTTAATTATCTAGGGTTAGAATATGACGGTTTTGTAGAAGTGGTCTTGGATAAATAGATTAGATATGATTCTAATATAAGAGAGTTTACAAGCCCAAAACTTGTAACAAACTTAAAAAGAAATAAGATGGTACTCACAACGTACTCACACTTAAAGAGGAGTGATGAATAGTCTTTATGTACAATGGATGAACAAATTGCAAATATTTAAGGAAACATTCATGAAGAGGTAAGGTCTATGTTGAATAATATGAACTCAACAAAGATGAAGCTTCTAGAATCGAAGGAAGAGAAATGGAAACATTCATGAAGAGGTAAGGTCTATGTTGAAAAATATGAACTCAACAAAGATGAAGTTTCTAGAATCGAAGGAAGAGAAATGAATATTAAAAAGTAGGGCATTATGGTTGGGTAGACGAAAACAATATATTTCCATAAGTATGATAATTATAGGAAAAACATAATTAAAATATCGAAAATGTAAAAAAAAATAAAAGTAAAGGTAGGTCTTTTAATAAAACTGTACATATGGAAGTCACTAATTTCAAGGTTTTGTTTCAATATAACATGAGGGTAAACATAGTACAAAATTGTGAAGATTACTTAACTTTTTCCCACGTTTGTTGGAGAGGAGACGAATGATATTATGACATAAGAAATGACAAAGGAGTTGAGCTGAAATTCTCAATGGATTATTTTTTAAAGGAAAAAGAGACATGGCCTTGATGGTTGGACTAGATTTTTTTTGCATGTTAACTTTATTATCTTATGGAAGAATACATTTTGAGTTTGGTTGATGTCAAGGAGAACTACAAAAGTATTTTTCTCTTACAATTCTACTTTTTTAACCTTGATTTATAAAAAGGAAAGTCCCATTTATTTCGATGACTTGATGCCTATTTATCCTTGTAACTATATGTATAATATAATACCCAAGATCATAGATACTAGGGAAAATAATGTCTTATTGGAGTCTATTTCAAAAGAAAATTTTGACTTCCTTCCGGGGAGATAAGTTCAAGAGACTATAAGGGTTGAATGAGAAGGATTTCACTCAATCAAATCTTAGGGATTAAATTTAATGTTAATAAATATATATATGTTTATGGCGTCTTATAGATATAATTGGATATATTCAATACATTCTAATTTATATATGATTCTATATAGAAATGGTCATCATGGTAATGGGATGTTTGTCTTCTAAATCCTTTACAATTATTATGATTTGGCTAGAGTGAATGTTTTTAAGAACTTTTATAAGACTAAGGTAAGGCTATCTTATGGCCCGTTTAATTTCTTTTATTGTTGATACAGTTTTAAGTAGGTCAATTCTATAGGTCAAAAGAGTAGGAGCTATGAGAGGCCTAAAACTAGGAAGCACATTATATTTGACTCATCTCTTGTTTATTGATGATGTGCCAGTACTTTGTTATGGTGATTTCAAAAGGTTAAAGTAAAATTGGTTTCCATTATAGAGGTTATAGAGTTATCTAAGGAGGAGTAAGTTTAGTGGAGAGTTTGTGTGATTCAACTCAACAATATCCATACTAGAATTAATGGAGAGGAGGGTACCTTTGTCTAGTCCATAAATCCTTGTCAAGGTGCTTACACTCCCAAATTCGGGTATACAGATAAATATGTGGAGGTATGTCAAGTTGAGGACAGATGGTTGTGAAAGTTTTTACGGAGGATAACAATCCCTCTCATGTCAAACACGTATATGTGTCTTTTCTTGAGACACAAATCGTTCACTTGGGAAGTTCTCTAAAGAAGATGGAAAGAGGGTGCAAATCATTGTACATTGTGTAAGCAATGCATGGAGTCAATAGATAATTTGTTGATATGTCCTTGTGCTATGAAGATATATTGGGAGGAAATAGATGTTAATATTGGTTAGAGGGAAGGTTGGAATGCACTAACAATAAATGAGTGTTTGGAGTCCCCAACCATGATAAAATATCTCAAATCATTTCAGGACCTTTCCTTAGTCGTAACTTGGGGTATTTGGTTAGATTGTAATGCTATCATTTTCTAAGATAGTTTCCAACCTACCGTCTAATGTGCTTCCCAAATTAGATTTATATTTTCAAACTACAAATCATTATCTAATGTAAAAAAACAAAGACATTTATCCATCCTTAGATTGATAAGGATGGGCCATGTGGATATTTTGATAGTGCAAGTAAATGCCATACTTCTATATGTAGTATTGGGGGCTCCTTATTTTTGAATGATTCAATTGTTATAAATTTCAAGATAAGGTTTCGAAGGAAACAAATAATTTCAGAGAGATGACGACATTCAAGTGATTATTAAAGCTAGATGGAAATAATGGGGTTCAATCCTTGCATGTATTTGGTGACTTAGAAATTTTTTTTAACTAAATGAGTGGAAACTACAGGGTGAATAACTTGAAATTATAATGTATATTTGAACAAGTTAAATGGATGAAGTTTATTTTGCACAACATTTCATATTATTATCTCCATAGGGAATTGTATGCAAGGGTTGATGTTATGTGAAAAGAAGGACTATAATGTGTAGCTTATTCATGTTTTCTATGGAGAGTTTATTGATGGTGTACAAATGCATGGAAAGCCTATGACAACTTTTTCTTAAGTCATAGTTATGTTATATGTTGAGTAAAATTGTGCCTTCACAAGTCATGATTTTAGAATTTATGTGGTTGTGTTTTACCTTTAAAGAGAAAAAAGCTATAGCATTTAGGATTTTTGAATTTTTGGGAAGTTATTTTTTGGGATTTATGTATAAAGATTGTAATTTTTTAGTAAATGGTTAAAACTGTTTTTGGGTAAGTTTATAATTTTTTCAGATTTGTTTGGATGGCTTGAATTATATAAAAAATTACTATGTATGAATATACTATGTAATCATGTTTAAAAT
>ML779596.1:176939-193055 GCA_009831015.1 Picea engelmannii
TTTTTTTTATATATATATATATATATATATATATATATATATATATATATATATATATATATATATATATAAATATTATTATACTAAATTATTTTAATGATACAGATAAAACATTTGTTTTTTCAAATAATGAAAACATTGCTTGTCCCACAAACAAGGGGGTGTCATACACCAATTTAGTGTGGCTTGGCAACTACCTTAAAAATAGATTATTATTATTATTATTATTATTATTATTATTATTAAGATAATAATCCTTACCTCATCTCCTTACTTTGTCCTAGAAAAAGAAGATGAGAAATAACATCTGTCTTCCCCATATTGTTGTCATTGGAGATCAAATTCTAGAGGTGTTGTTGAATACCAAGACACATCCTCTAACATTATAAATTCAGTTTATGCATAACTTGTATTCTAAATGTTCTAAATTTTTTATTATTTTTGTCATTTTTAATTATGTTAATTGTTTAAATTACATTTTTTGAATGCATAAATTATATTAGTTGTTTAAATTATATTTTTTAATTGTATACATGAATTCAATATCTCCAAAAGTTCATGAGATACTTAGATTAGGCAGATTTAACAATTGAAATCTACAATTCCAATTAAAATAGAAATTTCAAAATTAATCTACAATTCTAATTCCAACCAGAATAAAATTTCAAAACTAATCTATTTAATAGAACTCACTCATCTCTTTTTTAACTAATTTTTATTAAATAAAATATATTAATGATCATTGCAAATTTCTAATTATAATCATTGTTTGAATTACATTTTTTGAATGCATAAATTATATTAGTTGTTTAAATTATATTTTTTAAATGTATACATGAATTCAATATCTCCAAAAATTCATGAGATACTTAGATTAGGCAGATTTAACAATTGAAATCTGCAATTCCAATTAAAATAGAAATTTCAAAATTAATCTACAATTCTAATTCCAACCAGAATAAAATTTCAAAACTAATCTATTTAATAGAACTTACTCATCTATTTTTTAACTAATTTTTATTAAATAAAATATATTAATGATCATTGCAAATTTCTAATTATAATCATTGTTTGAATTACATTTTTTGAATGCATAAATTATATTAGTTGTTTAAATTATATTTTTTAAATGTATACATGAATTCAATATCTCCAAAAGTTCATGAGATACTTAGATTAGGCAGATTTAACAATTGAAATCTGCAATTCCAATTAAAATAGAAATTTCAAAATTAATCTGCCATTCTAATTCCAACCAGAGTAAAATTTCAAAACTAATCTGTTTAATAGAACTCACTCATCTATTTTTTAACTAATTTTTATTAAATAAAATATATTAATGATCATTGCGAATTTCTAATTATATTTCGCTAGCAAATTCTCACATATAATTTACCTCTAATTCCATCTGGATTCCAGCCACTTCTGACCAGATTTAATGAGTAGAAAATATGACAAAAGTAGTAAAAACCCTGGAAAATTTAGACCGCCTTAAATGGAATCCCTAAAAGTGGGATAAGCATGGCCAGGGTATTTCCTTGGAGATATGAACGATGAAAAGAATGGTCCTTAAAGTACTTATAGAGTTACACTTTATGACTAAAATGTATGCCGTCAACCCGGGTGGAAATGCTTGGAATAGGAGTGGAAAATAAATACTCGCAGCTCTTAACCAGACGCTTGAAAGTAGAGATTAGATTGACAAGCTGTTTGCAGACTAATTTTCATTGCTATCTCTTAAATAAGTAGAGCCAAATTTTTAGTTCCTCAGTTACTCACATACTAAAGTGAGAACGCACAATAAAGAGAGCAAATTATATATAACATATCTGCAATGAAACAAAACCAATTTAATTGATACTCAAACAATACAATGAGCCGGCGCATAGCAACCGCCATGAAACCTCTATCACGCATGATCTCTGTACACGAGAAGGAGACGCGAGGAATTTGATACAGTAAGTCCCTTATCTATTTCATTTTAGTTTCTAAACATTTTAAACAAAACATTCAGAGGCCAGGCTGCCATTCGAGTGTCAAATCCAACAGACCGGACTGTTCGTGACCAAGTTTCAAGCACACCTCCTGAACGATTCGACCATCTCTATGATCGACGATATAACTATCTTTCTCCAGGCAGTTATTACTGGATTTAGCCACTACTTTTTTACCTTTTGCCATGGGATGCAATTCTTGAAGAAGAGGCTTTAGGTCAATTTCAGCTAATCCCATGAAGTCATCCCTTGATAGAGTATCATGATCCCACACTTCCTGCAAAATCCAAACCAAAGATTCACTGAGATCGTCCAATTCGAACGGGTAAATTTTCTTGCAATTTCTGTAGGGAATGACAATATAATCCCTGAACAAATATAGTTCAATTTTCAGAGCCTTGAGAGAGCTTCAGAGATGTTTTCAGAGCCTTCAGAGAGCCTAAACAAATATGAAGAAGTAGTTTTAGCTTTAGAAAGGATACCGCAGTGAGCGAGCAACGATCACTCCGAGAAATATTCATTATATGGAACTTAAGCTCTTCATCCCAACGTGGATTAAGGCTCTTTTTTAACACACGAGTCTGGTGCTTCTGGAGGAAAAAAGAAAAGCATGTGTTAGGGGTATTTAGAAGCAAAGAAAAAACCCTTGTTCCCAACACACTGTTATCCTTAACATATAAACTCAACTCAGAAATAAATACTGCGTGTTAATACAGAATACAATAACTGTGACAAGCTTTTGCTCCAACAACTTTTGAACAACTTCTGCAACCCCAAAAACCATGCCTTAGGGGTATTTAAAAGCAAAGCGAAAACCCTTGTTCCCAACACATTGTTATCCTTAACATATAAACTCAGAAATAAATACTGCGTGCTAATACAAAATACAATAACTGTGACGAGSTTTTGCTCCAACAACTTTTGAACAACTTCTGCAACTTACAAAAACCATGCCTTAGGGGTATTTAAAAGCAAAGCCAAAACCYTTGTTCCCAACACATTGTTATCCTTAACATATAAACTCAGAAATAAATACTGCGTGCTAATACAAAATACAATAACTGTGACGAGGTTTTGCTCCAACAACTTTTGAACAACTTCTGCAACTTACAAAAACCATGCCTTAGGGGTATTTAAAAGCAAAGCCAAAACCCTTGTTCCCAACACATTGTTATCCTTAACATATAAACTCAGAAATAAATACTACGTGCTAATACAAAATACAATAACTGTGACTAGCTTTTGCTCCAACAACTTCTGCAACTTACAAACACAGAGCTTCAGTTATCAGATTTTTTGGACTCCTTACAGCTACTAACTCTCACTATTCTCTATATGTGTATCTATGTGTATGGATTATCTACAAACTGGGATATATAGATAAAGACTGAAACTTAATGTAGAAGTAAAATTGACTCAAACAATTAAGATGAAAATAAATTTCGACTGACTTTCATCCTCATAACAAAGTTGGAGAAAGATAAAGATCTACTCATTCATAAATCTCATGCTAACATTCTTGGTTCAAGTAAGTGACAAACTCGCATCTCAGTTTTCGTGACTCACAACTTGTAATTAATATTTGGAGACTTGTAATTAATATTTCCAACAGTTAGTAGAGAGATTACGAACCTGTTTACCCAGCTTGATGAGAACGTAAGGATCACTGCTCATTATCCTGTCTTTAATCGGTAATTTACACCCCTTCACCACCCTTACTTTCAGAACGCCCGAGTATAGCTCCCCCATCTCTGTTATGCAGCTTATACGAAACACAGAATTATCAGAAGCGAGGACGCTTATGCACAGCCTCGAATGAGTGACTGTGATATTAGTCAGTCCAACACGACTTTTATAATTTTGTAATCTCAAATTCTCAATCAGCGAATCTAAAAAGCTGAGAGTGGGTGGCTAGATTAGGGCCAGAATCGTGTAGAGTAACCCTAAAAAGCATCCAAAAATGAGAAAAACGAGACGAATATAACTTTTCTGCATTCCCAGTTACAATATTTTTTTTTCTAATTATAATGGAGTTACTGTATAACGTTTTTTATTATTATAACATAGCCACTGCACAAAGCCTTTGAATGATGCTCCAAAAAAGTGAAGTAAATTTGAAACACGTGTATGCATCTAAAATAAAGTATAAGGTGGCATATTCGTTGACGATATAAGGAAATCTTCCTCTGGACTAACTGGCCAATGCTTCTTGACGGGATCTTATTTTTAGGAAATTAAAATGTACTTCTCGTTTTAATCTCCTTTCCTTATTATATTAGGGAAAATATATGTCTCACCTTTTCAAATGTATTTGTAATTATTCCATACCATTTGTATACTCAATCATAAAAATATCTCTTCAGTTTAATTAAGAACGTAGAGTGTTCATCATAGAGAAATATCCGTTCATCAAGAAAGAAGGAATTTGTTGGGCTGAAATTTTGGAAATCATAAATGAGTATGATGATTTCAAAAAAAAAATCAAGTTTATTTTTAAATAAAAATAATAATAATAATAATAAATTTATTTTTAAGATTATAATTAAGATAAACATCGAATTGATATATAAATCTTTTTGTTTGTGATATTAAAGATCATTTTCATTTAATTATTTAACTCTTAAAATCTATAAAAATATACATACTCTACTCCAACCTCTTCTAAGTTTAAACCTATAAACTTTCATTATCTAATAATTAAGAATTAAACAAATATACTATATTTTTTTTTTTTAATAAAACTCAAAATATTATATTTTGAATTAAATAAACAAATATACTATATTTATTTTTCTTTAATAAAACTCAAAATATTATATTCTGAATTAAAAAAAATATATTATATACATGAAAGAAGCACTCGGCATCTATTCTGACAACTATTGGATTAGAATAGAGATAAGTATTGGTTTTTATTTTCCCTTCCTCTAATAAACACTAAAACTATTAATTTCACCAACTTGTTACACGTTTGCGATTTGCTTTTTATTATTCAAATTTATGGTTTTATTAGCGTTTTGGTTACCGTTATTTTCGAGGTAAGATTTTAAATATATATGTATGTGATTTCTCTATCGTTAATGAATGACTTGGCTTGGTTTAAAGACGCTAGGGTTTTTAAAGTAATTGTTGGCAAATTTGAACATATATTGGATTTATTTTTTTTCTCATTCTTTTTTTTTAATCTACAAAAAGTTTTTCTATGTATGGACAATAAAACTACATTGGCACCCGCCATAGCTAAAACCACATCCCTCTTCAATGAATATCTAAAAGAAAGCATGTAAGAGAGTCCTTTATGGAGGGGTTTTCATAACAGAAACAAACCACCTCACTGTTACAAATGAGAGATTATATGACATTAACAAGTTTGAAACATTCCATACAAACCCCTTGCGATGAGACAAAATAGGCGCAGACATGATTACCCAAAAAGGCATAAGAAAAAGGAGGACAAAACAAGTGAGAAAAGAAAAATCCCGAGAACGGAGATCAGAAACCGACAAAGGGATTTTGGGGCTTCTATGGATATTCCAAACATTCCTTTCCCTTGTCTACCTTGCCAACCGCAGTGCTGAGGTCATCCTCGTCCTCGATCTGCATTGGGAAGGCACATGATCCTAGAGATTTCGGGCACTCGGCTACATGTCTCACCCAGAATTTGATTCCACACTAAGAGTGACAGAAGAGATCGAATTTGTCGTCTAGGATTTCAATCGCCTGGAGGGTTCTGTCATTATCTCTTTTAGCCTTGGCCATAGCCTGAGAAACCATATCTTTTACTACCCAATACATTTATGCCAGCTGAAAATACCTCGTTTCCCTGGTGCGGGTATATTTGAGGTCGTCCACCCAGTACTGCAGTTCACTTTCTATATATGTGTCTAAGGTTGAGTGGCACTGATGCCTCACTGCTTCCTCAATTCCCACAACATACTGTCTTTCCTTCTCTATACTCAGGTGTTTGAAGCGCATCTTAACCATCCATATTGCTCGAAATAATTTGTCAGCGCTTTAGAAGAAGAGGGTTTTGATTGCTTTCCTTTATGCTTTGAACCCTTTCTGGCCATGGCTCTAAATATCCTAATTTCATCTTTCTCAGAGTTTGCAGCCTTATTTTTCCTGAGGTCAATCTGGACCCAAGCCTAGCTACCTATGCTAAGTTGTAATAAGCACCACGAAGGAGTCTTGACGTTCTTCGTCCACCTCTAACACTTCCAATTCTCAGATCCGATCTCCTTTCTATTATTGGGGTGTTGGGTCTTACCCAACTTATTTACCAAAATGGTAGGGCCATAGAGGGCAACAATCCCAAAGTAACGACGTGTTTTCCTTCTTACAATGGACTTATTCATTATGTTCGTCACATGGTTCGCTGAGGAGGAGGTTTTACCTACAGTCCTTTCTCCATCAAAACCTTACGCATGCTCCCATGATTGTTCCTCACCTTCTTATGATGGAAATACTCTACCTCGATATGCATTAAAAGGCCTCATCCCATCCAGTATTTCTTTGATGTAACGGTTTGCTCACTGCATGAGACACCTTGTCCCATACAAACATCTTCTATAGTACTCATCAAATTACTACATCAAGTTGGTTTGGTTGATGAAGGTTGGCCCTTTGTATGGAATTATCCCTCCCATCCTATCAAGTACCCATAGAGTCATACTCGACAGATGTTTCCCCTGTCTCATCATATTCCCTAGTGGATTTCTCTATTGCGCCAGTTGGGTCCTTATCCCTCAATGTCTTGATTGTTGTCCCAGTACCTTTCTATGGCACCCCACCTGTTATCTCCTCCTCATCTCGACTCGTCATGTGTTGTATCGTATCGATTTCATTTAGTCTTATGACTTCGTTCCAAGTGATGTATTCGGTGGGGCCCCCCATCTGCCACCTCGATGTTTGGATCTTCTATTGGACTCCTACATTGGCCAAGTAATCTGCCACTGGGTTGTCGCTCCTTCCTACCTGGGCTAGGATTATCACCTGGAAATGTTGAATCATGTTAGCAACCTACGCCCATCAATGAGATAGTCTCTAATTTGTGGATATTTTTTTTTTATTAGATCCCTCTCTCAAACGTTTCAAAGCCGTTATGATAAGGAGAGAGTCAGCTTACAACAAGAGACTTGTTATTCCCTAGTGTTTATCCATGTTTAGGCCTTTGATGAGCCCTTTCAGCTCCACACCATTATTGGAGTTATGCCCCAGTTTGCTGGCGAACATGGCCAAGATTCTCCCTTCTTAATCTCTCAAAAGAATCCCCGCTCCAAATTTCCTAGGGTTATCCTTAGATGCACTGTCAAAATTTAAATTTATAGTTCCTTTTTCCAGTGACTACCAAGTTTGGTTTTTATTTTCCAGTTTGTGAGAAGGAGATTTATTTTCTTGTTGGAAGGAAAGTTCTAAGTTCCACCATCTGCAAATGTCTTCTTCCTCCATAGGTAGAATTCGGTCCTCAAACAACCAGGTACTCGAAGCTATAGATTTTTGCACATTCTCTTTAATTTTGCTCCACGCATATTGGGTTTAGAGAGGATTTTGTTTAAAAATTCTTCTGTTTCTTTCTTTCCACAAGTTCCACGTCAATATCCCTGGAAATATCTTCCAATTTTTATTTAGGATGGTGTTTTCAAATGATTCTACTAACCACTTGATGATCAAGCTTGGTGGGTGGTCTCTGTCAGCCATGCCTCTCTGGAACATCATTTCCCATTATCCTAGATCCTTCTCGCTTCTGCACAGGTACAAAATAGGTGGGTGAGGGTTTCCTACTCCACTCTGCATAACATGAAAATGGAGGGGCCTCCATACCCTTTCTTTCTTATTTTACCCAATGTCAACACTTTCTTGGAGAGGATCAACCACATAAAGGTTGCAATTTTGGGCCAAATCCCAGGTTTCCAGATGCATTTCCATTCCTTTCTCTTTTCTATCTCTAACAAATTTGTTGCTTTTAAGTAGGCATATTTAACATTGAACGTCCCCTCACCTCTTTTTTCCCAGTGGATAATATATGGCCCATTTTTAATTCTGATTTTTCTAAGAGAGAGCTCAAATTTAATGTGGTTCTTGACCTATGTGTGTAGATGAACTGGCTAGCCTGCCAGGTCTTTCCAAATTCTTTCATATTCTGATTCTGGGGAGCCCAAGCTCTTCCAATACTAATGGACTAGGGTCCATCCTTTTTCCATCATGGAGTTTATAGTTCGTTCCATCCCTTCTTGGTTCACTAGGATCGGGAGTTGTTCCCATGCATCGCCCCAGAAGAGGGCCTCCCTCCCATTAGAACTTCCCAAAATCTTTCTTTTTGGACTAGCTCTCTATTTTTCCAGATGGTATTGATGGATCCAAGTCGATTCCCATCCATGCGGTTAAGATCCTATAGCTCCACCTCCAACGCATATTTATTTTTGCATACTTTGGCCCCAAAATCCTCTGGTTTTGTGATCCACCTCCACCATAATTTGGCTACTAGGGCTCATCCTGCATGTAAAGGGTCCCTGATTCCTACCCCTCCATAGGACCTTGGTTTGCATAATTTTTCACAAGCTATTAAAGCCCCTTTTTTTTTGTAGAACCCTCCCAAAGGAAGGTTCTCTAAAGAGTCCTGAGTTCTTTTAAGATTCCTTTTGGCGTTACCAACACTGAGAATAAGTACATGGGCATGCAACTAAGGACTGACTTGATGAGAAGAATTCTCCCAGGAAGAGTTAGGAATATGTCGGTCCATTTGATTAGATTTGTTTCTAATTTTTCCAGCAACTCTTGCCACGAAGTGTTCCAGATGGTTTTTTTTATTAGCGGGGCTCTCAAATATTTGGATGGGAGGTTGGCTCTTTAGAAACCAAGAATCCTGGCTACATTTCTTTGAACATGAATTGGAGTGTTAAAGAAAAAAAAATAATATTTAGATAGGTTTATGATTGTACCTGAGGCCTCTTTATAGATGTCTATCATGTGCCTGCTAGTTCTGTCTTTTTTGATAGTGGGTACACCCATGAGAAGGTTGTCATCGAAAAACTAGAGGTGGGTCATAGGGTCTACCTCCTATTGTAGTTTTATCCCTTGGATTTTCTTCTTGGTTTCCTCTGTTTGGAGCAGTATTCCCAACCCTTCCACTAGGATGATATAGAGATACGGGGAGAGAGGGTACCCTTGTCAGATTGATCGCATTGGGTTGAAGGTTTTGGATGGGAACCCATTGAATAGAATTGAACAGAATACTGAGGATATTATCCCATAGATCCAGTGGATCCATTCCTCTGCAAATCCAAAGGCCTCTATCATTTTCTGTAGGAATTGCCAACTTATTCGATTGTATGCCTTTGACATGTCTAATTTGATGAGCATGTTGGCCTTCTTTTATTTCTTCATGGAGTGCACCATTTCGTGCACAACTACTATCCCATCAAGGATTTGTCTTCCCTCCACAAAACCCCCATTGTTAATTTGAAATGATATTTTTCAATAAGGGTTTGAGTCTATTGGACACAAGTTTGGAGACGATTTTGTAGATGACATTTCATAGTGCAATTGGTCTAAACTTTTATGTCAAGTTTTCCTCTTTTTCCTTTGGGATTAGGGCGATGAAGGTGGCATTGAACGCTTTGAGCATGGAGCCTGACGTTCTTAATTCTTCCAAAATATCCCAAATGTCATTCCCAATGAACCTCCAACATTTCTAGAATAAATTAGTAGTGAATCCATATGGTCCCGGGGACTTGCCTGTTTTCATTCCCATGACTTCACTTTCCACTTCCTCTAGAGAGGTCGGCCCCATTAAAAATATGTTTTGATATGGGGTTACAATATTTGGAATGTGTCTTGTGATCTATTGGATAGCCTATGTCCTATTCTCTTCTGGATCTATGAGTAGGAGTTTAAAATGGTTTACCAATTCCTTTTCTATGTCTTCAGTAGATTCTACTCTTTCTCTAGAAGTTTTATTAATATTTATAATGTTGTTCTGGTTTCTTCTTTGCAGTAGGGAGTTATGGAAGAATTTTGTGTTTCGATATCCTTCTTTCAAGCACCAGACTCTAGATTTTTGTTTCCAGAGGATTTCCTCCTAGAGTTCTCGCTTATCTAGTTCCAATCTGATTTGAGTTGTTCTTTCTTTAGTCTCATCTGTTATAGCCGTTGTTGTTTCTATTAGTTGAATTGTCTCCATTTCTATCTCTAACCGGTTCTTTCCCTCAAAGATATTCCCAAACACTTCCTTGTTCCATTTCTTGAGTTTTATGTATTTCAACCTCTATTGAAATTGGTACATTTAAGTGCCCCGCATATTTGGGAGCTCGCCCCACCAGGTTTCAATGTTCTTCATGAAGTCCTGGTGATCCATCCAGAAATTTTCTAGTCGGAAGGGCCTGGGGCGAGGCATTACATTTTCCTCCCAAGTGAGGTTGATCAGCCAGAGGTCTAAGCCATAGAAAGGGAGGAATTTCGTTTCTATAACTTCTTGTCCTTAGAAAAGGGTTGCTTAGGTCATAAATATGTCTAGACGAACAACGATGCTATTTAGCATCCTTCTCTTCTTATTCCATGTGAACGGTCTATTGTTGGTATGGATGTCTATGATCCCATTGTTCTCTATCCATTCTCGGAAGGTTTCTCTCTCCCCCTCAAGATTCTTAGCTCCTCCTTTTTTTCCCCAAATGGCAGTGATCATATTGAAATATTCCCCAATAAGCCAGGGTCGACCATTGAGGGTGGCCCCAAGTTGGGTAAGGGATTCAAGAAAATGTATCTTAAGAGGAGGATTCTGAGGTTCGTAGGAATTCAAAATGAAACCTTGGGAATTATATCATATCCCCACAAAAATCATAGTGAGGATCCTTGGAAAGAGAATGAATAGGTCAAAATTCCATTTAGTTGAGTCCCAAAGGATCACCAGGACACTAGAAGCTCCTTCTCAATCGATCGATTCTACCTCGCACCATTTCCAAACCTTTCTTGTTATATTTACCATAGTTACTCTATCACACTTTGTTTCCTGAATCAATACAATCTCATCCTTCTCTCGAGTTATCCTTTTTTTCAGCGTTCTATGTTTGGATGGGGCATTTAAACCATGCACATTCAATGAAATTAGCTTCAAAATATCACTTATGTTGGGTTTTGATGTAAATTTCTAGGAGGCCTACTACTTGACCTAAATCAACTAGATGTGCTCTCGTTTCTTCGATCACCTCACTATATGGTTTTATGCTCCTTCTTTTTTCCTCATTGGATGATTTCTTAAGGATATTCAAGGGTTTGGTTTTGACTCTTAATCTACCTGATGAGCTAGATAAGGTCCCAACGCCTATTTCCATGCCACCAATGTCCTGTGAGTTCTCCTGTCTATACGACAAATGCTCTATATTTTTGGCCATTGTTTTTTATTCTCCACGATCTTGCTTTCGCTATTTTTGTTGTTTTTCAATCTGTTCCATTTCTATATCATACCCTCATGTGTCTTGGTTGTCTATGGTTTTCTTCACTTAAGATTTCCTTCCCGTTTATCTTCCTCTTGTCTGTACTATTTTTTCTTGGTGCCCTGGTATTTTTTTTTTTCCGTGATGTTTCTTGTGGATCTGAGCCTTAGCCAATTTATTAGTTTCTTGCTTCTTTGGTTCTTCCTTGGTGTGGTATTTGTTGTCGGGGGAGATCTCGTCTAGGACTTTGAATTTATTATTTTCGTCTCCTCTATCCTTGATTGTCTGGACTCCCTATCTTCTCTCTCACGTACACTTTCCTTGGATTTTCATGAAGCCTTCTGCATCTGTCTCCTCTACTTCTTAGCATCGTTTTGTTTTATATTCACTGGGAAATCGTGAAATAAGTGACCATGAGCATGACATTTTCTAAATCTGAAGGGGACGTGTTCATAGTCCACCACCTGGATCTATTCATTGTCATGATAGGCTATTTTTACTACATCCGAGAGGGATCTTGCTATGTTCATATACACACAGATTTGAGCATACGAGGTGTATTTGGCAGCCTTTGTGATCTCTGATATTTTGATGAATGATCCCAGAGTATTACCTATGCCTTTCAATGTTTCTATCTCCCAGGATTCTTTCGGTAATGAGTATAGCCTAACCCATACCGGTGAAGTTGTGAAATATTTTGTTTCTGGGGAAAACATCTCTATCCATTAGTGAAGGTGAATACCGGCTAAATTGAAAAAATATGTCTCTTCATCAAACACCTTGTTTATGTCTGCAGGATTGGAAAAGATGGCTATAAAGAAATGTTTAGATCCTAACTTTAGATCTACCTTCCCTTTTATTTTCCATCTGGAGCTCACCCACCCCATGAGGGATTTTTCACATGGCCATACACCCATGAATTTTCCTATTAAAGCATGGTCCTTCATATTTTGAATGTAGTTTCCAATATTAGATCAGGTGACTTCATACCTTGGAGTTTCAGTTGTGTGCGCATGACAATCGTTCACCTTAGTTCTGTCAGATTCGAGACTTTGCTTCTCTGCAGGCTTGTCTATGTCATCATGTCCTATGCCCCCCATTTCAGTGTCCTCTAGCCGCTTTTCTGATTTCCCCAACATTGCATCCTTGAATGTCAACTGATTTTGCTAACTTTTGTCTCAGGATTGACCTGAGGACTATGGTATTTCTGATGAGCCCACCCCTATCACTGCCATTTTTGATCCACTAAAACCCAATCTCAAAACCCTGCAACCTAACCTACCTCACAACTCTAACCTACCTCACTCTCCATCCTCTCCTACACTCTCTTTTTGCATCCAAATATCCTCTTGTTTCCATCAGTGTCGTCAGTGCATTTAGGAGCACCATCTTCACCCACGTACAAAACTACATACATTTTATTTCTTTATTATTTTTAAAGATTTTTCCAATAAATTAAATGTAAGAGATCAATTTATTTCATACATATTGCTTCATCTATATTATTTATTCTTTTTTAAGGCTTTTTCCAATCAATTAAATCTAAGAGATCAACTTGTCTCGTACATCTTGCTTCATCTATATTATTTAGATATCAATTTCTTTTTTAAATCTAAAATATATGATTCATGGAGCCTCATTACCTTGTTGAAGGAGACTTCAATTGTAACAATATGTATGGATGGGAACTAAAAGAGGCCGTAACCGCATCACCTCCTTGTAAGGGAAGGTTGGTTACTTAAAGGAATAGATCATTTCAACATGTTGTTTTGAAGTTGTCTCTTTAAAGTTTCTTCTTCAATGATAATAAACCTTCTTTCACGGTTAATGGATAAGAGGCGTATAAGTGGTATATTCATTAGTTGGTTCTACACAAAAAGAGAACCTTTAACTATAGGTCCTAAATCTATAAAAAAATATCGCATTTAAAATCTATCTTATCCAATTAAATGATATTGATATTGAGGTCCAACTTGTTGGGTGGCGTAAAAGCACTTGATTTTTAATAAAACCTTTCTTTCTTTATCAATACGAGAAATACAAGAGCACTTGTTTGGGAAACAATCCAACCAAAGTAAGCTATCAATATAAAAAAGGAGTTCTAAGTTAAGACATGTAAGTGGTGTAAAAACCCTTTTTTTTTTGGTAAGAAGCCCTTTCTTTCTCTATCGAGACGAGAAATATATGAGTACTTATTTGGGCATCAAGGGAACCAAAGTAAGCGATAAATATGTTTAAATATAAAGAGTTGTAAGGTAAGAAATGTAATTAGTTGTTACGAGAAATATATGAGTACTTATTTGGGCATCAAGGAACCAAAGTAAGCAATAAATATGTTTAAATATACAGGAAAGTAAGCAATAAATATGTTTAAATATACAGGAGTTGTAAAGTAAGAAATGTAATTAGTTGTTATAGTAGATTCAAAGAAAGGTTATCATAACATTGTAACATTGTTTTGAAGTCTCGAGAAATATATGAGCACTTATTTGGGCATCAAGGGACTCAAAGTAAGCCATAAATAGGTTTAAATATAAAGGAGTTGTAAGGTAAGAAATTTAATTAGTTGTTAGATTCGAAGAAAGGTTATTATAATATTGTAACATTGTTTTAAAGTCTCGAGAAATATATGAGTATTTATTTGGGCGTCAAGGGAAGCAAAGTAAGCAATAAATAGGTTTAAATATAAAGAATCTGTAAGGTAAGAAATGTAATTAGTTGTTATAGTAGCTTCGAAGAAAGGTTATCATATCATTGTAACATTGTTTTGAAATCATATTATAAGTTTCTAGTTATTATCTATTGTGAATGGGTGTTTTCCCTAGACTTTTAAATATTTTGATGCGATAAAAATCATGTGTTATTGATATGCTACAAGATCGTAGAAGGATATGACACACTCATCTCATGGAGGGTGCACTTCAGCAAACCCAGTGAACTCACTTACTAAGAGGGTGCACCATGTTCAAGCAATGCACACTTCATAAAAATGCAGGGCAACATTCACACAAGCGATGAATAGAGAAGGAGCACCAGTCACTTGGTGCGCAACAAACTTACACATTCACACAGAGAAAAAGAAAATGCAGAGAAGAGAAGAGGAGATTCGAAAAAACTTCATCAAGTTTATTAGAGAGAAAACATCCCCTTTAATAATGCAGGGCGACTTCTTACAAAGGTAATTGTTGGTTTTATTTTCTGCGACTCTCTACGCATTCATACTAGCAAGAGAAGTTTCTCGCGACAAAGAGCTGACACAAACTGACTAAAAATTTATTTATACATAGCCTTTCTTACTATACTGGTGAAGGCTTTATTACAATTATGTGATTGACTGATGCTGACATAGATCAAAATACTAACATAGTAATTATTCCCTTTAGCGCCTTGCTTGCTACTGACTATTGATCCTCCTCTGTTGGTTGTATAAGAAAGGTTGACATCCTTCATCTGTTTGGCATGTGTTGGAGTATGTCCTTGTCGGTCGACTAGATAGGAAACATGTTGTTGTTGATGGGTGGTCCTTGTTTGAATATATATAATCTAATCATGCAACAACGAAGGTTGAAAATAAGGAATGTTTTCCATTGGATGTTGGACGGTTACTGTGTCTTCGAAAAGTGGCAGCTCAAACAATTTTAAATTGTGGACGTTTAGAACATCAAGGATACCCAAATGTGATGGAAGGTCCAATTGATACGTAGTCTCTCCAATGCGATCCAATAGTGTGTATGGTCCATACCACAATGGATGCAATTTTTTATGACGTCCTTTAAAGCATTTCTTATCCATTTGCAGCCACACTCTGTCCCCCGGTTGGAATGTTAAAGGAGTGTGATGTTTTTCATGGCATTGCTTGGGACGATCTTGTGTAGCTTGCAAGGCCATTGCAACTTGAGTGTGTCACTGCAATAAATTATGAATGAAGTGATGGGTGACATGTTGTCTCGGTGTTGATGTGTTGATCTTGAGGGAGCCAAACTGATAGGCATATTTGTAGGGGCAAGTGGATAGAATCCAAAGAAAACCTTGAATGGTGAGAAGCCCGTGGAAGAATGTGTGGCTCTGTTGTAGCTATGTTGCAAAATGTGGAGACAAAAATCCCATTGTTTATTCTTGACGAAGTAGGTGCGCAGAGCATGGACCAAGGTATTATTTACCATATTTGTTTTTCCATCTGTCTGTGGGTGGAAATCCGTGGAAAAAGTGCCTCAGAGTGGCATGCCACCAAGTGACCTCGTTTAAGCACTGTGCCAATTGAAAACTTAGAAGCATCCTTCTCAATTTCAAAAGGTTGGACCAAGTCTGGCAAGTGAAGGATCAAAGAAGAGCATAAGGATTGCTTCAACTTGTCAAAGTGATGTTGGGAATTTGCAGACCATAGAAAATTCTCTTTATTTGTTAACTGATGCATTGGATGAGCTAACTATGAGAAATGGGAGAAACATTTTCTGTAAAAATTGATGCCTCCCATAAAAATTTTAATAATATGCACACAAGTTTGCGTTGGACAGTGAGAAAGAGCCTACACCCGAGATGGATCGGGGCATACCACTGTATTTTCCACAATGAATCCTAAATATTGCACCAACTTTTGGGCAAAGTAGGATTTATTTTATTTCACCTGAAGCTAATGTTGTCTCAGTAATTCCAAGACTATGCGAACATGCTGAAGATGTTCATCCCATTACCTG
>ML779596.1:203061-221379 GCA_009831015.1 Picea engelmannii
ATACAATGAAGACTGAATCAAGCAGATCTGAGCCGTACTAATGCTCAACCTCCAAGCTGGAAAGTGCCACGTCCTGCTAGAATGCTGAAGCCCTCAATAATTATGCCCTGCTACCAAAAGTGTCCAATCATCCCGAGAAATATGCCAAATGATGGATCGGGCAACTGTAAGGACAACCTAGATGTCCAAATTCCCAAATCCACTCTCAAACCCCCTAGATCTGAATTTCCCACTGAATGGGGTGCCCCACTAGATGACTGAAACCCTAGTTGGTTCGTCCCTGATGAAGGAGGCCTCCAAATTCTCTGAAACTCTCCAATAATATAGATCGGGCTATGAGAATCCCGTGGGAGAAGTTTCAGACTCAGATCTCAAGCAGATCTCCCTAGATCTGAGTTTTATTGAATTACAAGACGTCCCCTATGGCTCCAAGATGTCCCAATCTGCAGACAAATGTAGAATGATGATAACCCTCCAGAAAATCTCTCAAACTGATGGTCTTGCCCCTGCAAACAAAACCCAACTGTCGGAATGGCCCCAGGCCCTTAGGATAAGCTGGATCGAACCTCCCTCCAGATGATGGTGCGCCCTTGCTGGAAGCACAAGAACAGTACGACTTGCTACCTTCTGAAGCACTAGATGGAGATGGGTTGAGACTAGAATGGTGTGGAGGAGTCTTTCATCCCCGACCAAGTTGCGGAACAAGGTGAGTGGATATTTCACCACTAAGTTGCTCACAAGGGTTTGTACAGCAAAGCCCCCAAACTGAATGCTCAAGAGCAATAGAAAATGCTAATCCAAAACCAGAATGAGTAATACGTGCACCCCAACCTCTTACTTATACTTTTCCTTCTAATTCTCTGTTGAGTTAGGTTAAATCCTAGGGTTAATCTTCTATTCTTCTGTTGAGTTATCTTTTACTCCTTTATCCTTTTCCTTTCTTAAGTCAACTTAAAAATATAACTTTTAACTTCTTGACTTTCCCCCCTTCAGTGTGAGACTATGACCTAGTGGGGGTTCCCAGGCCACTGAGTCTCCTCATCACCTCTCTAAGAGGTGGGGGACATTACATACCAGTAGGTTGTGTACTAGTAGTTTGTGCACTAGTAGGTTGTGTACCAGTCGTCTATGTGCCAGTAGGTTGCGTACCAGTCGACGGTGTACCAAGATCCACATCGATCCATTATTCTTTGTCTACAAGAAGGTCCTCCATCTTCAACTTCTATAGCTCAAAGTTTCTACCGTTGAAATTATCTATCTCGATTCTAGAAGAACTCGCCATTCCTCTTTCTGCACTCAAATCACCATTGCAAAAGCTCCCACTAAACCCAGGTTTATCACAAACCCAAGATAAACTTGATCTATCAAGACCGAGCCAAACCCTCAACAACAAAGGCATCCCTATGAAGCCAAAAACGAGCTCTGATACCACATGTAAGTTTTAAACCTGCAAAGTAAAGAAATGCATATAGATTCTTAAGAAAAACAGAAATTAATCAATGGCTCATTCACATAGTACACAGAGATTTATACCAGAAACCCTCAACTGGGAAAACCTTTCTTATATTCATTATATCGAATTTCACCATTCACTATACAATATATACAATGTTTTTAGTTATTCCATAGATACCAAAACCCTAATCCCTAAAACCGGAATTATTTTTAGTAAACCGCTAAAAATAAAAAAAATCCGCTAAAAATAGCAAAAATGGCCCAAAACATGATCGTCGGACATAGTGGTCATATCTGATGCACCCACACACACACATGCAACGAATATAACACATACCCAACACTGGAAACCAAAATATTGTCAATATATCCAATCAAGAAACCATTACTAGTACTTGAATATAATATACCATATCCTGTTGTTTTATCAATATATCTCATAATTCTTTTTCCAACGCACCAATGCAAATATTTTGGAGAATCCATGAACATGGAAAAAAAAAAAAAAGTATACATAATGTATGGCCTAGTGCCAGTGAAGTACATGAGACTACCATCAAATCTCTTGAATAGATTTGGATCTACAATAGGTCCCACATCCTCTTTGTTAATATTTTTCATTGTTGCAATTGGAGTTGGTGTTGGCTTACAATTCATCATCCCAAGCCTTTTCAACAAATCAATGGCATACCTTGCATGAAATGAAAAAATACCTTAATTTAATTGAAGAACTTAAATAGCAAATATATAATTATCTCCAAGTCAGTTATTTCAAATTATTGTTTCATGGTTTATTTAAACTTGTCCATTGAAAGATTTCTAATGAAGATCATATCATCAACATATAAGAAAAAAGTCAATATTTGAGCTTGCTTATTCACCTTTGTATACAATGTGGACTTATTGTTGCTTCTGTTGAATCCATCACCGATAAAATGTGAATCAATTTTGTTATACCAAGATCTGAGATCTTTCTTTTTCCCGTAGATATATTTATTCAATTTGTAGACTTTATTTTCATGTCCTTTTATCACATATCCTAGTGGATTCTCGACATATACTTATTCTTCTAAAATACCATTCAAGAATGCTGACTTGAAATCCATTTGATAAACTTTCCACCTATTTTGAGTTGTTATAGCTAAGACAACTCTAACTACATATCTAACCTTGCAACTAGTGGAAAGGTCTCACCATAATCTACTCTAGGTTGTTGTGAAAAAACTTTTTCTACCAATCAGACCTTGTAATTTTCAACTTCTCCTTTCTCATTAAAATTGGTCTTGTAGACCCATTGTAAACCAATGCAGTATTTATCTTCTAGTAATTCTACTAGATCTTGTGTATTATTCTTCTCTATGGAATCAATTTCTTTGTCCATTGATTGGACATACTTTTTCTTCTTTAATTTTTTCTTCAAAACATGTGGGTTGACAAGAAAACAATGAAAAATTTGAATGCATACCTTGATATTCATATATTTCTCTTAAACTTATAGTCTTTCTAGACCATAGGGAGGAAATTGTAGGATCATATTAATTGTTTGATTCAAAAGTAGGAGTAGACTAGGATACTGGGCTAGATGACTCACCTTCAACAAAATTTCTCAGAGTACTTGTTGGAGTATATTTGATTCATGATTGGGTTTGCGAACCTTGTTTTCCACCTTGTGCAATCTTCTCCTCTACTTCATCTTCCGCTTGACCTAATGTTGCTCCAAAATATATATAATAATAATATATAAAATAAAACAACATAAATTAATGAAAATCCAATCTTTTAAACAATCTGAGTGATTTTATTTATTTTTATTTCTTTAATTTTTTAATATATATATATAATCATAAATATTATTATATTAAATTATTTTAATGATACAGATAAAACATTTATTTCTCCAAATAATAAAAACATTGCTTATCCCACAAACAAGGGAATCTCATACATCAATTTAGTGTGGTTTGGCAACTACTTTAAAAATAGATTATTATTATTATTATTATTATTATTATTAATCTTCCTTGATAATCCTTACCTCATCTCCTTACTTTATCCTAGAAAAAGAAGATGAGAAATAATATTTGTCTTCCTCATATTGTTTTCATTGGAGGTCTTCCTTAAAAATATTGTTTTCATTATTTTTAATATTTGTCTTCCTCATATTGTATAGCTCCCCATCTCTGTTATGCAGCTTATACAAAACACAGAATTATCAGAAGCGAGGACGCTTATGCACAGCCTTCAATGAGTGACTGTGATATTAGTCAGTCCAACACGACTTTTATAATTTTGTAATCTCAAATTCTCAATCAGCGAATCTAAAAAGCTGAGAGTGGGTGGCTAGATTAGGGCAAGAATCGTGTACAGTAACCCTAAAAAGCATCCAAAAATGAGAAAAACGAGACGAATATAACTTTTCTGCCTTCCCAGTTACAATATTTTTTTTTCTAATTATAATGGAGTTACTGTATAACGTTTTTTATTATTATAACATAGCCACTGCACAAAGCCTTTGAATGATGCTCCAAAAAAGTGAAGTAAAATTTGAAACACGTGTATGCATCTAAAATAAAGTATAAGGTGGCATATTCGTTGACGATATAAGGAAATCTTCCTCTGGACTAACTGGCCAATGCTTCTTGACGGGATCTTATTTTTAGGAAATTAAAATGTACTTCTCGTTTTAATCTCCTTTCCTTATTATATTAGGGAAAAGATATGTCTCACCTTTTCAAATGTATTTGTCATTATTCCATACCATTTGTAGACTCAATCATAAAAATATCTCTTCAGTTTAATTAAGAGCGTAGATTGTTCATCATAGAGAAATATCCCTTCATAAAGAAAGACGGAATTTGTTTGGCTGAAATTTTCATAAATGATTATGATGATTTCTTTAAAAAAAAAATTCAAGTTTGTTTTTAAATAAAAAAATATAATAATAATAATAAATTTATTTTTAAGATTGTAATTACAATATACATTAAATTGATATATAATTTTTTTTGTTTGTGATATAAAAAAACATTTTCATTTAATTATTTAACTTTTAAAATCTATAAAAATATACATACTCTACATCTGAACCTATAAACTTTCATTATCTATTAATTAACAATTTAACAAATATACTATATTTATTTTTCTTTAATAAAACTCAAAATATTATATTCTGAATTAAAAAAATACATTATATACAAAATATATTGTATACATGAAAGAAGCAGTCGGCATCTATTCTGACACCTATTGGATTAGAATAGAGATAAGTATTGGTTTTTATTTTCCCTTCCTCTAATAAACACTAAAACTATTAATTTCACCAACTTGTTACACGTTTGCGATTTGCTTTTTATTATTCAAATTTATGGTTTTATTAGCGTTTTGGTTACCGTTATTTTCGAGGTAAGATTTTAAATATATATGTGATTTCTCTATCGTTAATGAATGACTTGGCTTGGTTTAAAGACGCTAGGGTTTTTAAAGTAATTGTTGGCAAATTTGAACATATATTGGATTTTTTTTTTTTCTTATTCTTTTTTTTAATCTACAAAATGTTTTTCTATGTATGAACAATAAAATTACATTGGCACCCGCCATAGCTGAAACCACATTCCTCTTCAGTGAATATCTAAAAGAAAGCATGTAAGAGAGTCCTTTATTGAGGGGTTTTCATAACAGAAACAAACCACCTCACTGTTACAAATGAGAGACTATATGACATTAACAAGTTTGAAACATTCCATACAAACCCCTTGCGATGAGACAAAAACAGGGGGAGACTCATGATTACCCAAAAAGGCATAAGAAAAAGGAGGACAAAACAAGTGAGCAAAGAAAAATCTCGAGAATGGAGATCAAAAACCGACAAAGGGGTTTTGGGGCTTCTATGGATATTCCAGACATTCCTTTCCCTTGTCTACCTTGCCAGCCACAGTGTTGAGGTCATCCTCGTCCTCGATCTGCATTGGGAAGGCACATGATACTGGAGATTTCGGGCACTCGACCTCATGTTCACCCAGAATTTGATTCCAAACTAAGAGTGACAGAAGAGATTGAATTTGTCGTCTAGGATTTCAATCGCCTGGAGGGTTCTGTCATTATCTCTTTTAGCCTTGGCCATAGCCTAAGAAACCATATCTTTCACTAGTGCCAGCTGAAAATACTTGGTTTCCCTAGTGCGGGTATATTTGAGGTCGTCCACCCAATACTGCACTTCACTTTCTATATATGCATCTAAGGTTGAGTGGCACTGATGTCTCACTGCTTCCTCAATTCCCACAACATACTACCTTTCCTTCTCTATACTCAGGTGTTTGAAGCGCATCTCAGCCATCCATATTGCTCGTGCTTCCCTGGAATAATTTGTCAGCCCTTTAGAAGAAGAGGGTTTTGATTGCTTTCCTTTATGCTTGGAACCCTTTCTGGCCATGGCTCTAAATATCCTAATTTCATCTTTCTCAGAGTTTGCAGCCTTAGTTTTCCTGAGGTCAGTCTGGACCCAAGCCTAGCTACCTATGCTAAGTTGTAATAAGCAGCACGAAGGAGTCTTGACGTCCTTCGTCCACCTTAACCACTTCCAATTCTCAGATGCGATCTCCTTTCTATTATTGGAACGTTAGGTCTTACCCAACTTATTTACCAAAATGGTAGGCCCATAGAGGGCAACAATCCCAAAGTAACAACGTATTTTCCTTCATGCAATGGACTTATTCATTATGGTCGTCACATGGTTCGCCGAGGAGGAGGTTTTACCTACAGTCCTTTCTCCATCAAAACCTTACGCATGCTCCCATTATTGTTCCTCGCCTTCTTATGATGGCAGTACTCTACATCGATCTGCATTAAAAGGCCTCATCCCATCCAGTATTTCTCTGACGTAATGGTCTGCTCATTGCATGAGACACCTTGTCCCATCCAAACATCCTCTATAGTACTCATCAAATTACTACATGAAGTTGGTTTGGTTGATGAAGGTCGACCCTTTCTATGGAATTATCCCTCCCATCTTGTCGAGTACCCGTAGCATCATACTCGACAAATGTTTCTCCTGTCTCATCATAGTCCCTAGTGGATTTCTCTATTGCGCCAGTTGGGTCCTTATCCCTCAGTGTCTCGATTGTTGTCCCAATACCTTTCTCTGGCTCCCCACCTGTTATCTCCTCCTCATCTCGACTCATCATTTGTTGTCTCGTATCGATTTCATTTAGTCTTGTGGCTTCGTTCCAAGTGATGTATTCGGTGGGGCCCCCCAACTGCCACCTCGATGTTTGGGTCTTCTACTGGACTTCTACATTCGCCAAGTAATCTTCCACTGAGTTGTCGCTCCTTCTTACCTGGGCTAGGATTATCACCTGGAAATGTTGAATCATGTTAGCAACCTACGGCCATCGATGAGATAGTCTCCAATTTATGGATTTTTTTTTGGATTAGATCCCTCTCTCAGACGTTTCAAATCCGTTATGATAAGGAGAGAGTCGGCTTACACCAAAAGACTTGTTATTCCCTAGTGTTTAGCCATGTTTAGGCCTTTGATGAGCCCTTTCAGCTCTGCACCATTATTGGAGTTATGCCCCAGTTTGCTGGCGAACATGGCCAAGATTCTCCCTTCTTAATCTCTCAAAATAATCCCCGCTCCAAATTTCCTAGGGTTATCCTTAGATGCACTGTCAAAATTTAGATTTATAGTTCCTTTTTTCGGTGACTACCAAGTTTGGTTTTTATTTTCCAATTTGTGAGAAGGAGATGTATTTTCTTGTTGGAAGGAAAGTTCTAAGTTCCACCATCTGCAAATGTCTTCTTCCTCCACAGGTAGAATTCGGTCTTCAGACAACCAGGTACTCGAAGCTATAGATTCTTGCACATTCTCTTTAATATTGTTCCACACATATTGGGTTTAGAGAGAATTTTGTTTAAAAATTCTTTTGTTTCTTTCTTTCCACGTCAATATCCCTGGAAATATCTCCCAATTTTTATTTAGGATGGTGTTTTCAAATGATTCTACTAACCACTCGATGATCAAGCTTGTTGGGTGGTCTCTGTCAGCCATGCCTCTCTGGAACATCATTTCCCATTATCCCAGATCCTTCTCGCTTCTGCATAGGTACAAAATAGGTGGGTGAGGGTTTCCTACTCCACTCTGCATAACATGAAAATGGAGGGGCCTTCGTACCCTTTCTTTCTTATTTTACCCCATGTCAACACTTTCTTGGAGAGGATCAGCCATAGAAAGGTTTAAATTTTGGGCCAAATCCCAAGTTTCCAGATGCATTGCCATTCCTTTCTCTTTTCTATCTCTAACAAATTTGTTGCATTTAAGTAGGCATATTTAACATTGAACGTCCCCTCACCTCTTTTTTCCCAGTGGATAATATATGGCCCATTTTTAATTCTGATTTTTCTAAGAGAAAGCTCAACTTTAATGTGGTTCCTGACCTATGTGTGTAGATGAAATGGCCAGCCTCCCAAGTCTTTCCAAATTCTTTCATATTCCGATTCTGTGGAGCCCAAGCTCTTCCAATACTAATGGACTAGGGTCCATCCTTTTTCCATCATGGAGTTTATAGCTCATTCCATCCCTTATTGGTTTGTTAGGATCGAGAATTGTTCCCATGCATCGCCCTAGAAGAGGGCCTCCCTCCCATTATGAACTTCCCAAAATCTTTCTTTTTGGACTAGCTCTTTATTTTTCCAGATGGTATTGACAGAGACAAGTCGATTCCTATCCATGCGGATAAGATCCTATAGCTCCACCTCCAACGCATATTTATTTTTGCATACTTTGGCCCAAAAATCCTCTGGGTTTGTGATCCACCTCCACCATAATTTGGTTGCTAGGGCTCATCCTGCATGTAAAGGGTCCCTGATTCCTACCCCTCCGTAGGACCTAGGTTTGCATAATTTTTCACAGGCTATTAAAGCCCCCTTTTTTTGTAGAAACCTCCCAAAGGAAGCTTATCTAAAGAGTCCTGAGTTCTTTTAAGATTCCTTTTGGTGTTACCAACACTGAGAATAAGTACATGGGCATGCAGCTAAGGACTGAATTGATAAGAAGAATTCTCCCAGGAAGAGTTAGGAATACGTGGGTCCATTTGATTAGATTTGTTTCTAATTTTTCCAACAACTCTTGCCACAAAGTGTTCCAGATGGTTTTGTTTATTAGCGGGGCTCTCAAATATTTGGATGGGAGGTTGGCTCTTTGGAAACCAAGAATCCTAGCTACATTTCTTTGAACATGAATTGGAGTGTTAAAGAAAAAAAAAAGATTTAGATAGGTTTATGATTGTACCTGAGGCCTCTTTATAGATGTCCATCATGTGCCTGATAGTTCTGTCTTCTTTGACAATGGGTACACCCATGAGAAGGTTGTCATCGAAAAACTAGAGGTGGTTCATATAGTCTACCTCCTCTTGTAGTCTTATCCCTTGGATTTTCTTCTTGGTTTCCTCTATTTGGAGCAGTATTCCCAGCCGTTCCGCTAGGATGATATAGAGATACGGGGAGAGAGGGTACCCTTGTCAGATTGATCGCATCGGGCTGAAGGCCTTGGATGGGAACCCATTGAATAGAATTGAAAAGAATATTGAGGATATTATCCCATAGATCCAAGGAATTGATGAGCATGTTGACCTTTTTTAATTTCTTCATGGAGTGCACCATTTCGTGCGCAACTACTATCCCATCAAGGATTTTTCTTCCCTCCACAAAACCCCCATTGTTAATTTGAAATGATATTTTTCAATAAGGGTTTGAGTCTGTTGGCCACAAGTTTGGAGATGATTTTGTAGATGACATTTCATAGTGCAATTGGTCTAAACTTTTATGTCGAGTTTTCCTCTTTTTCCTTTGGGATTAGGGCGATGAAGGTGGCATTGAACACTTTGAGCATGGAGCCTGATGTTCTTAATTCTTCCAAAATATCCCAAATGTCATTCCCAATGAACTTCCAACACTTCTAGAATAAATTAGTAGTGAATCCATATGGTCCCGAGGACTTGCCCGTTTTCATTCCCATGACTTCACTTTCCACTTCCTCTAGAGAGGTCGGCCCCATTAAAAATATGTTTTGATATGGGGTTACAATATTTGGAATGTGTCTTGTGATCTATTGGATAGCCTCTGTCCTATTCTTTTTTGGATCTATGACTAGGAGTTTAAAATGGTTTACCAATTCCTTTTCTATGTCTTCAGTAGATTCTACTCTTTCTCTAGAAGTTTTATTAATATTTATAATGTTGTTCTGGTTTCTTCTTTGCAGCAGGGAGTTATGGAAGAATTTTGTGTTTCGATATCCTTATTTCAACCACCAGACTCTAGATTTTTGTTTCCAGAGGATTTCCTCCTGGAGTTCTCACTTATCTAGTTCCAATTTGATTTGAGTTTCTCTTTCTTTAGTCTCATCTGTTATAGCCCTTGTTGTTTCTATTAGTTGAATTGTCTCCATTTCTATTTCTAACCGGTTCTTTCCCTCAAAGATATTCCCAAACACTTCCTTGTTCCATTTCTTGAGTTTTATGTATTTCAACCTCTATTGAAATTGGTACATTTTAGTGCCACGCATATTTGGGAGCTCACCCCACCAGGTTTCAATGTTTTTCATGAAGTCCTGGTGATCCATCCAGAAATTTTCTAGTCGGAAGGGCCTCGGGCGAGGCATTACATTTTCCTCCCAAGTGAGGTTGATCAGCCAGAGGTCTAAGCCATAGAAAGGGAGGAATTTCGTTTCTATAACTTCTTGTCCTCAGAAAAGGGTTTCTTAGGTCATAAATATGTCTAGACGAACAATGATGCTATTTAGCATCCTTCTCTTCTTATTCCATGTGAACGGTTTGTTGTTGGTATGGATGTCTATGATCCCATTGTTCTCTATCCATTCTCGGAAGGTTTCTCTCTCCCCCTCAAGATTCTTAGCTCCTCCTTTTTTTCCCCAAATGGTAGTGATCATATTGAAATATCCCCCAATAAACCAGGGTCGACCATTGAGGGTGGCCCCAAGTTGGGTAAGGGATTCAAGAAAATTTATCTTAAGAGGAGGATTCTGAGGTTCGTAGGAATTCAAAATGAAACCTCGGGAATTATATCATATCCCCACAAAAATCATAGTGAGGATCCTTGGAAAGAGAATGAACAGGTCAAAATTCTATTTAGTTGAGTCCCAAAGGATCACCAGGACACCAGAAGCTCCTTCTCAATCGATCACTTCTACCTCGCACCATTTCCAAACCTTTCTTGTTATATTTACCATAGTTACTCTATCACACTTTGTTTCCTGAATCAATATTATATCATCCTTCTCCCGAGTTATCCTTTTTTTCAGCATTCTATGTTTGGATGGGGCATTTAAACCACCCACATTCAATGAAATTAGCTTCAAAATATCACTTATGTTGGGTTTTGATGTAAATTTCCAGGAGGCCTACTACTTGACCTGAATCAACTAGGTGTGCTCTCGTTTCTTCGATCACATCACTATATGGTTTTATGCTCCTTCTTTTTTCCTCATTGGATAATTTCTTAAGGATATTCAAGGATTTGGTTTTGACTCTTAATCTACCTGATGAGATAGATAAGGTCCCAAGGCCTATTTCCATCCCACCATTGTCCTGTGAGTTCTCTTGTCTATACGACATATGCTCTGTATTTTCGGCCTTTGTTTTTTATTCTCCATGATCTTTCTTTCGCTATTTTTGTTGTTTTTCAATCTGTTCCATTTCTATATCATACCCTCATGTGTCTTGGTTGTCTATGATTTTCTTCACCTAAGATTTCCTTCCCATTTATCTTCCTCTTGTCTGTTCTAATTTTTCCTGGTGCCCTGGTATTTTTTTTTTCCGTGATGTTTCTTGTGGATCTAAGTCTTAGGCAATTTATTAGTTTCTTTCTTCTTTGGTTCTTCCTTGGTGTGGTATTTGTTGTCGGGGGAGATCTCGTCTAGGACTTTGAATTTATTATTTTCGTCTCCTCTGTCCTTGATTGTCTGGACTCCCTATCTTCTCTCTCCCGTACACTTTCCTTGGGTATTCATGAAGCCTTCTGCATCTGTCTCCTCTGGCTTCTTACCATTGTTTTGTTTTATATTCAATGGGAAATCGCAAAATAAGTGACCATGAGCATGACATTTCCTAAATCTGAAGGGGATGTGTTCATAGTCCACCACCTGGATCTAGCCATTGTCATGATAGGCTATTTTTACTGCATCTGGGAGGGATCCTGCTATGTTCATATCCACACAGATTTGAGCATACGAGGTGTATTTGGCAGCCTTTGTGATCTCTGATATTTTGATGAATGATCCCAGTGTATTACCTATGCCTTCCAATGTTTCTATCTCCCAGGATTCTTTTGGTAATGAGTATAGCCTAACCCATACCGGTGAAGTTGTGAAATATTTTGTTTCTAGGGAAAACATCTCTGTCCATTAGTGAAGGTGAATACCAGCTAAATTGAAAAAATATGTCTCTTCATCAAACACCTTGTTTATGTCTGCGGGATTGGAAAAGATGGCTATAAAGAAACGTTTATATCCTAACTTTAGATCTACCTTCCCTTTTATTTTCCATCTAGAGCTCACCCACCCCATGAGGGATTTTTCACATGGCCATACACCCATGATTTTTCCTATTAAAGCATGGTCCTTCATATTTTGAATGTAGTTTCCAATATTAGATCAGGTCACTTCATACCTTGGAGTTTCAATTGTGTGTGTATGAAAATCATTCACCTCAGTTCTGTCAAATTCGAGACTTTGTTGCTCTGCAGGCTTGTCTATGTCATCCTTTCCTATGCCCCCCATTTCAGTGTCCTCTAGCCGCTTTTCTGATTGCCCCAACACCGCATTCTTGAATGTCAACTGATTTTGTTGACTTTTGTCTCAGGATTGACCCGAGGACTATGGCATTTCTGATGAGGCCACCCCTATCACTGGCATGTTTGATCCACTAAAACCCAATCTCAAAACCCTGCAACCTAACCTACCTCACAACTCTAACCTACCTCGCTCTCCATCCTCTCCTACACTCTCTTTTTGCATCCAAATATCCTCTTGTTTCCATCAATGTCGTCAGTGCATTTAGGAGCACCATCTTCACCCACGTACAAAACTACATAAAAAACTACATGCATTTTATTTCTTTATTATTTTTAAGGATTTTTCCAATAAATTAAATGTAAGAGATGAATTTATTTCATACATATTGCTTCATCTATATTATTTTTTTTTTTTAAGACTTTTTCCAATCAATTAAATCTAAGAGATCAACTTGTCTCGTACATCTTGCTTCATCTATATTATTTAGATATCAATTTCTTTTTTAAATCTAAAATATATGATTCATGGAGCCTCGTTACCTTGTTGAAGGAGACTTCAATTGTAACAATATGTATGGATGGGAACTAAAAGAAGCCGTAACCACATCACCTCCTTGTAAGGGAGGGTTGGTTACTTAAAGGAATAGATCATTTCAACATGTTGTTTTGAATTTGTCTCTTTAAAGTTTCTTCTTCAATGATAATAAACCTTCTTTCACGGTTATTGGATAAGAGACGGTTATTGGATAAGAGGCGTATAAGTGGTCTATTCATTGGTTGGTTCTACACAAAAAGAGAACCTTTCACTATAGGTCCTAAATCTATAAAAAAATATCGCATTTAAAATATATCTTATCCAATTAAATGATATTGATATTGAGGTCCAACTTGTTGGGTGGCGTAAAAGCACTTAATTTTTAATAAAACCTTTCTTTCTTTATCAATACGAGAAATACAAGAGCACTTGTTTGGGAAACAATCCAACCAAAGTAAGCTATCAATATAAAAAAGGAGTTCTAAGTTAAGAAATGTAAGTGGTATAAAAACCCATTTTTTTTAAGAAGCCCTTTCTTTCTTTATCGAGACGAGAAATATATGAGTACTTATTTGGGCATCAGCATCAAGGTAACCAAAGTAAGCAATAAATATGTTTAAATATACAGAAGTTGTAAGGTAAGAAATGTAATTAGTTGTTACTAGAAATATATGAGTAATTATTTGGGCATCAAGGGAACCAAAGTAAGCAATAAATATGTTTAAATATACAGGAGTTGTAAAGTAAGAAATGTAATTAGTTGTTATAGTAGATTCGAAGAAAGGTTATCATAACATTGTAACATTGTTTTGAAGTCTCGAGAAATATATGAGCACTTATTTGGGCATCAAGGGAATCAAAGTAAGCAATAAATAGGTTTAAATATAAAGGAGTTGTAAGGTAAGAAATTTAATTAGTTGTTAGATTCGAAGAAAGGTTATTATAACATTGTAACATTGTTTTAAAGTCTTGAGAAATATATGAGTATTTATTTGGGCGTCAAGGGAAGCAAAGTAAGCAATAAATAGGTTTAAATATAAATAATTTGTAAGGTAAGAAATGTAATTAGTTGTTATAGTAGATTCGAAGAAAGGTTATCATATCATTGTAACATTGTTTTGAAATCATATTATAAGTTTCTAGTTATTATCTATTGTGAATGGGTGTTTTCCCTAGACTTTTAAATATTTTCATGCGATAAAAACCATGTGTTATTGATATGCTACAAGATCATAGAAGGATATGGCACACTCATCTCATGGAGGGTGCACTTCAGCAAACCCAATGAACTCACTTACTAAGAGGGTGCACCATGTTCAAGCAATGCACACTTCATAAAAATGCAGGGCAACATGCACACAAGCGATGAATAGAGAGGGAGCACCAGTCACTTGGTGCGCAACAAACTTACACATTCACACAAAAAAAAAAAAAAAATGCAGAGAAGAGAAGAGGAGATTCGAAAAAACTTCATCAAGTTTATTAGAGAGAAAACATCCCCTTTAATAATGCAGGGCGACTTCTTACAAAGGTAATTGTTGGTTTTATTTTATGCAACTCTCTACACATTCATACTAGCAAGAGAAGTTTCTCACGACAAAGAACTGACACAAACTGACTAAAAATTTATTTATACATAGCCTTTCTTACTATACTGGTGAAGGCTTTATTACAATTATGTGATTGACTGATGCTGACATAAATCAAAAAACTAACATAGTAATTATTCCCTTTAGCACCTTGCTTGCTACTGACTATTGATCCTCCTCTGTTGGTTGTATAAGGAAGGTTGACGTCCTTCCTGGTGGTCCAATTCCTCCCTGTTTAGATCTGAATGTGTCCCTTATTTCACCAGCAACTCAGGAAATCATCGTTGCACTGTTTTTGCTTTCATCTGTTTGGCATGTGCTGGAGTATGTCCTTGCCAGCCGACTAGATAGGAAACATGTTGTTGTTGATGGGTGGTCCTTGTTTGAATATATATAATCTAATCATGCAACAACAAAGGTTGAAAATAAGGAATGTTTTCCATTGCATGTTGGACGGTTACTATGTCTTCGAAAAGTGGCGGCTCAAACAATTTTAAATTGTGGACGTTTAGAACGTCATGGATGCCAAAATGTGATGGAAGGTCCAATTGATACGCAGTCTCTCCAATGCGATCCAATAGTGTGTATGGTCCATACCACAATGGATGCAAATTTTTATGACGTCCTTTAAAGGATTGCTTATCCATTTGCAGCCACACTCTGTCCCCCGGTTGGAATGTTAAAGGAGTGTGATGTTTGTCATGGAGTTGCTTGGGACAATCTTGCATAGCTTGCAAGGCCATTGCAACTTGAGTGTGTCACTGCAATAAATTATGAATGAAGTGATGGGTGACATGTCGTCTCAGTGTTGATCTGTTGATCTCGAGGGAGCCAAACTAATAGGCATATTTGTAGGGGCAAGTGGATAGAAGCCAAAGAAAACCTTGAATGGTGAGAAGCCCGTGGAAGAATGTCTGGCTCTGTTGTAGCTATGTTGCAAAATGTGGAGATAAAAATCCCATTGTTTATTCTTGACGAAGTAGGTGCGTAGAGCATGGACCAAGGTATTATTTACCATATTTGTTTTTCCATTTGTCTGTGGGTGGAAAGACATGGAAAAAGTGCCTCAGAGTGACATGCCACCGAGTGACCTACCTGTTTAAGCATTGTGCCAATTGAAAACTTAGAATCATCCTTCTCAATTGCAAAAGGTTAGACCAAGGCTGGCAAGTGGAGGATCGAAGAAGAGCATAAGGATTGCTTCAACTTGTCAAAGTGATGTTGGGAATTTGCATACCATAGAAACTTCTCTTTATTTGTTAACTGATGCATTGGATGAGTCAACTAGGAGAAATGGGAGAAAAAAATTCTGTAAAAATTGATGCCTCCCATAAAAATTTTAATAATATGCACACAAGTTTGCACTGGATAGTGAGAAAGAGCCTACACCCGAGATGGATCGGGGCATACCACTGTATTTTCCACAATGAATCCTAAATATTGTACCGACTTTTGGGCAAAGTAGGATTTATTTTATTTCACCTGAAGCTAATGTTGTCTCAGTAATTCCAAGACTATGTGAACATGCTAAAGATGTTCATCCCATGACATGATGAATGTAAGTTTTAAACCTACGATGTAAAGCAATGCATATAGATTCTTAAGCAAAACAGAAATTAATCAATGGCTCATTCACATAGCACACAGAGATTTATACTGGAAACCCTCAACTGGGAAAACCTTTCTTGTATTCATTATATCGAATTTCACCATTCACTATACAATATATAAATTGTTTTTACGTATTTCGTAGATACCAAAACCCTAATCCCTAAAACCGGGATTATTTTTAGTAAGTTGCTAAAAATAGAAAAATCCACTAAAAATAGCAAAAAACGCCCAAAAAAGGATCGTCAGACGCAATTGTCATATCTGATGGGCCCACACACACACATGCAAATAATATAACACATACCCAACATTCTCCCACTTGCTGTTTTCTTTGCATCCAGGGGTCCAGGGGATTATATAGTCAACAATCCAGGGCAGCAATGCCCATTGTTACTCTACACCAGAAGAAATTTTCTGTGCTCACAGACTTTGTCAATGAATCTGCAACATTCTTCAAAGTGTCAACCTTTTCCAGCAACACCTTTTTTCCCTCAACTGTGTCTCTCACAAAGTGATACTGAACATCAATATGCTTTGTCTTCGAATGATAAGCTGGGTTCTTTGCCAGGAAGATTGCACTCTGACTATCACAATCTAATCTCACTACTTGTTGTACCAACCCAATACCTGAACACAATCTTTGTAACGATACTACTTCCTTTCTTTCATGAGTGGTTGCCATGTATTCAGCTTTTGTAGTTGAGATTGCCACTACAACCTGTCTTTTGCTCATCCAACTGATTGCTCCTCCAAATAGGTTAAACACATACCCACTCGTAGATCTTCTGTGATCCAGATCTCCAGCCCAGTCTGCATCAACAAAGTCATGTATGTCCAACACTCTGCCCAATCATGATCTTCCTTGGTAGCACAATCCATAACTGGTAGTTCCACGCAGATACCTGAAGACCCTCTTTACTGTTGTCCAATGCTCCTTCCCTAGTTTTGACATATACCTGCTCAAAACTTCCACTACATGTGCCATGTCTTGTCTAGTACAAACCATTGGATACATCAAACTGCCAACTGCACTGGCATATGAAACATGGGACATGTCCTCTTCTTCTTCATGTGTCTCCAGACACTGATCTACAGATAACTTTACACCTATAGGAATAGGAACCTTGACCGGTTTACTTCCATGCATATTAAACCTATGCAATATTGTCTCAACATATTTTCTCTGATTCAACTAGAGTTTCTTGTTTGCATGATCTATTTTAATCTCCATTCCCATAATGAATTTAGCAGCACCGAGATCCTTCATGTCAAATTTGGAGGATAGTTGTGATTTCACTTCCTTGATAACATCCATGTTATTTCCTACCAACAACATGTCATCAACATACAACACTACATAAATGAAGTGATTATCAACCTTCTTGGAATATACACAGTGATCATCCCTACTACTTACAAATCTCAATCCAAGGATGTATGTGTCAAACTTTTGGTACCACATCCTAGGTGATTGCTTCAGACCATATAGTGACTTCTTTAGCTTACAAACCAGCTCTTTCTTTCCCTTCACTACAAAGCCTTCTAGTTGCTTCATGTAGATTTCTTCTTCCAGATCCCCATGTAGGAATTTTGTCTTCACATCCATATGTTCCACTTCAAGATCAAAAGCAGCAGCAATAGATAAAAGAAATCTAATAGAAGTTAACTTATCAACATGAGAAAAAATCTCACCAAAGTCAATTCCCTCTACTTGGGAATAACCTTTTGCTACTAATCGAGCTTTGTATTTCTCCACTTTACCTTGTGCATTAAACTTCTTCTTGAACAACCATTTTCTACCAACTGATTTTCTTCCAACTGGCAACTCAACTATATCCCATGCCTCATTCTTATCCAAGGCATCCATTTCTTCAACCATGGCCTTTTTCTAGAGTTTACTATCCCTTGAATTCACTGCTTCCCTGACAGTTCTGGGATCATCATCAGTTATAGATAAAGCAAAATTGGAACAAAAATCAGGTGTACTATACCTTTATGGTTGTCTTTTATCTCTCATTGATCTCCTCAATACTGGGGTATGAGGTTCTTCTTCTTCTTCTTCTTCCTCTTCTTCAAATGATTCAGATTTTGCATCATCCAAATCAAGCTCTATTTTCTCAGGCTCATCTTGCGTTGGTATGAATTCCTGTTTGGAAACATCTTTTACCTCCTTGAAAACAACATCTCAACTGTAAACAGTCTTCTTGGTTTCTGGGTTCCAAAGCTTATAACCTTTCACACCATCTTTATAACCAATAAAGATACACTTTTCATCCTTTTTATCCAACTTACTCCTATTTTCCTTTGGAACATGTACATAAG
>ML779596.1:221526-244184 GCA_009831015.1 Picea engelmannii
TAAACTCTTTAAATTTATCAAATACCTCAGATTTCTTTCTAAGAAAATAAATCCATGTGTTCCTTGAAAAATCATCTATGAATGAAACATAATACACAGATTTACCTAGGGATGGAACAAGAACAGGTCCAAACACATCACTGCGTATCAACTCTAAGATCCCCCTTTCTCTTGTAGCACCAGATGGGAATCTTACTCGATTATGTTTACCATATATGCAATGTTCTCAGAAATAAAAATCCAGAGTGCAAATAGACATACCTTCAACCATACCTTTACCGTGTAGTGTTCGAAGGCCCTTTTCTCCAATATGTCCCAGTCTTTGATGCCATAGCATGGTCTTCTTTCCAGGGACAATATTGGTCTTGTCTTCTTTATTTCTCTGTTCAGGGACAACATAACTGTTACACCCATTAGTATAAGTGCTTCCCAACAACTTGTACAGAGTTCCACACCAAACTCCCCTCATCAACAACATTTCTCCTCGTACCATCTTGCAAGTGTTCTTTCCAAATACAGTATCCACTCCTACATCATCCATCTTGCTTACAAATATTAGGCACCTGGCTAGTTTTGGAATGTGAAGAACCCCAAGGAGTGTTCTAATCCTTCCATCTTTTAGCAGCAACCTAACCCTTCCACGTCCAAAGATTTTTGTTGTCGAGTCATCTCCTAGGAATACATCACCACCATCATATTTTTCATATTCAAAGAACCACTCCCTGTGAGGAGTCATATGGTATGATGCACCTGAGTCAATCAACCATACATCGCGGTCTGCATGTGTGCTTGTAGATGCTAGGTAAACATCACCTCCTTCTTCAGTGGAGGTTTTTGCCTCTGTGGAAGAGGTACTATCAGATCCCTTTGGTTTTTCAACCTTCTTAGACTTGCAATCTTTCTTATAATGCCCTGTTTTACCACACTTCCAACATTTCCTCAAAGATTTTCCTGGAGACTTAGATCTACTTGTAGATTTAGATCTCCACGCTGAAGGCTTACCAAGGTTCCTGTCTTGGGTACACCCTCTTACAAATAAAGCATTTGTGTCATGTCCATCCATGCTTTTTCACCTCATCTCTTCAGATAACAAGGATGAAACTACATCCTCATACTTCAATGTAGATTGAGTGGTACTAGCTATTGCTACAACTAGATTATCCCAAGAGTCTGGAAAAGAACATAACAAAGTAATACACTTATCTTCTTCTGCAATCGTAATATTAATAGAGACAAGTTGACTTACCAGAGTATTAAAGGCATTTAGATGTTTTGTCACAGAATATCCATCTTCCATTCTAAGATGATACAACTTCTTTCGAAGAAACAACTTGTTTACCAGGGACTTAAATTGATACAAATTCCCCAACTTATCCCATAGTTCCTTGGCTGTAGATTCTCCTGAGACATTCAACAACACCGAATCTACCAGGCAGAGTTGAATAGTACTCATTGCTATTCTATGCAACTTCTCCCAATCTTCCTTCGACATACTAGTAGGTGGTGTACTAGTAGTTTGTGCACTAGTAGGTTGTGTACCAGTCGTCTGTGTGCCGGTAGGCTGCGTACCAGTCGGTGGTGTACCAAGATCCACAACGATCCATTATTATTTGTCTACAAGAAGGTCCTCCATCTTCAGCTTCTATAGCTCAAAGTTTCTACCGTTGAAATTCTCTATCTCAATTCTAGAAGAACTCGCCATTCCTCTTTCTGCACTCAAATCACCATTGCAAAAGCTCCCACTAAACCCAGGTTTATCACAAACCCAAGATAAACTTGATCTATCAAGACCAAGCCAAACCCTCAACAACAAAGGCATCCCTATGAAGCCAAAAACGAGCTATGATACCACATGTAAGTTTTAAACCTGCAAAGTAAAGAAATGCATATAGATGCTTAAGCAAAACAGAAATTAATCAATGGCTCATTCACATAGTACACAGATATTTATACCGGAAACCCTCAACTGGGAAAACCTTTCTTATATTCATTATATCGAATTTCACCATTCACTATACAATATATACAATGTTTTTAGTTATTCTGTAGATACCAAAACCTTAATCCCTAAAACCGGGATTGTTTTTAGTAAACTGCTAAAAATAAAAATAAAAATCCGCTAAAAATAGCAAAAATCGCCCAAAAAAGGATTGTCAGACACAGTGGTCATATCTGACATGCCCACACACACACATGCAAAGAATATAACATATACCCAACACTGGAAACCAAAATATCGTCAATATATCCAATCAAGAAACCATTACTAGTACTTGAATATAATATACCATATCATGTTGTTCTATCAATATATCTCATAATTCTTTTTCCAACGCACCAATGCAAATATTTTGGAGAATCCATGAACATGGAAATAAAAATAAAAGCATACATAATGTATGGCCTAGTTCCAGTGAAGTACACGAGACTACCATCAAATCTCTTGAATAGATTTGGATCTACAATAGGTCCCACATCCTCTTTGTTAATGTTTTTCATTGTTGCAATTGGAGTTGGTGTTGGCTTACAATTCATCATCCCAAACCTTTTCAACAAATCAACGACATACCTTGCATGAAATGAAAAAATACCTTAATTTAATTGAAGAACTTAAATAGGAAATATATAATTATCCCCAAGTCAGTTATTTCAAATTATTGTTTCATGGTTTATTTAAACTTGTCCATTGATAGATTTCTAATGAAGATCATATCATCAACATATAAGAAAAAAGTCAATATTTGAGCTTGCTTATTCACCTTTGTATACAATGTGGACTTATTGTTGATTTTGTTGAATCCATCACTGATAAAATGTGAATCAATTTTGTTATACCAAGATCTGAGATCTTTCTTTTTCCCGTAGATATATTTATTCAATTTGTAGACTTTATTTTCATGTCCTTTTATCACATATCCTAGTGGATTCTCCACATATACGTATTCTTCTAAAATACCATTCAAGAATGCCGACTTGAAATTCATTTGATAAACTTTCCACCTATTTTGAGTTGTTATAGCTAAGACAACTCTAACTACATATCTAACCTTGCAACTAGTGGAAAGGTCTCACCATAATCTACTCCAGGTTGTTGTGAAAAAACTTTTTCTACCAATCAGACCTTGTAATTTTCAACTTCTCCTTTCTCATTAAACTTGGTCTTGTAGACCCATTGTACACCAATGCAGTATTTATCTTCTAATAATTCTACTAGATCGTGTGTATTATTCTTCTCTATGGAATCAATTTCTTTGTCCATTGCTTGGACCCACTTTTTCTTCTGTAATTTTTTCTTCAAAACATGTGGGTTGACAAGAAAACAATGAAAAATTTGAATGCATACATTGATATTCATATATTTCTCTTAAACTTATAGTCTTTCTAGACCTTAGGGAGGAAATTGTAGGATCATATTAATTGTTTGATTCAAAAGTAGGAGTAGACTGGGATACTGGGCTAGATGACTCACCTTCAACAAAATTTCTTGGAGTACTTGTTGGAGTATATTTGATTCATGATTGGGTTTGTGAACCTTGTTTTCCACCTTGTGCAATCTTCTCCTCTACTTCATCTTCCGCTTGAGCTAATGTTGCTCCAAAATATATAGTCTTGTTTATACTTACATCCGATTATTCAACTTCTTTGAATTCAACATCCCTGCTAAGTATCACCTTCTTTTTCACTAGATTATACAATTTATATGCCTTGGGATGATCATTGTACCCAAGAAAGATGTATTTTTCACTTTTTTCATCTAACGTTTTTCCTCGACTATTTAAGCACATGAGCATATGCCACAAAACAAAATATGCTAAAGTGTATTACACTGTAACTCATACTTATCCATGCTTCTTGTGGAAAAAATTTCTTCACACTTTTAGTAGGAGATATGTTCAAAACATAAAAAGAGAAAGATACTACTTCTCTCGAAAAATCATTTGACATTTTTTTTTTCTTTTAACATGCTTCTATCCATATTCATAATGGTTCTTCCCCTAGGGTATAGGGAAGTCGGTGATGGAGTGTACTATTAAGGCACTAGATGTTATGTGAAGTCACCAATTCGAAACCTTATCTTACCTTGAGTTTCATGTATGGGGCATCGTCGACACACCTGTAGGTTATAGTTTTAGTGGTTGGATAATGCGACCCCATGTCATGCAAGTGTGTGCCCAACTAGTTATTGATTCTACTACAAAAAAGTCATAATGGTTCTATTTTCCCTTTTAGCTACACCATTTTGTTGAGATGCACACTTTGTTGTAAATTGTCTTTTGATCCCATGCTACTAATAGAAATCATGAAAAACATTTGAATCATATTCACCTCCTCTATCTGATCTTAACACTTTAATCTAATGATGACTTTGTTTCTCCACCATTACCTTCGATTCTCTGAACTTGTCAAAAGTTTATTATTTCTTTGCAAGAAAGTACACCCAAGTCTTTCTTTTGTAATCATCTATGAAGGTTATGAAGTAGTAACTTACTCGTAGTGACTAGGTTTACATTGGACACTCCTAGTATCTCTAATGGTGCATTTTCTATATAAGACACCCCTTTAGGAAAATTTTCCACGTGTTGTTTTGCTAGACTAAAACTCTCACATGAACTAGTTGGCTCTTGAATCCGAGAAAAACCTTCAATCATCTATTTTTGCTGCAATAGTTTTAGACCACCCAAATGTAGATGACCAAGTGTGAAATGCCACAACCTAGAATCATCCAAACATGCCGCCTTTTGGTCAAATGAGATATCCTATCTATCATAATTCATGGAAAGATGATACATTCTATTATTTGTCATATTCACCCTACCAATCGACATCTTCCTAGGATGTTTATCATATATGAGACAATCATTTCCATTAAAGATTATATCATATTATTTTTTTAGCAAGATGGCCAACACTAATAAGATGATGTTTCAAACTTGGGGCATAATACACATTTGGTATGTGGCTTTTCTGACCTTGTTTGTTCTAGATGTTGACCATTCATTTTCCCTTGACTTTTAAAATATTGTCTAACCCCAACTTGAATTTAATCCTTATTGAATCATCCAGGTCTACAATTAATATTTTTTCTCTTGTTGTATGGTTCCTACATCAACTTTCTAAAAACAAAATACAATTAGAAGTCTCTATAACAACATTAAAAGTAAGGATTAACAATTCTTCATAGTGCTCATAGGTGTTATAATAGTTTGTTAATGTCAACCTTATTTTTCCTACATACATATACATAATGACCATGTGGTTGTTGAATTTGTTGCTCCTACCCTTGCCTCTTGACCCTAACCCTTCTCTTCCTCTTGAGATCAAAACATGAGATGTGAATACATTTTCCAAGAAATCATCATATATGTTCATTCTGGATTCACGGGATAACAAGGATCCCAACAACTCATCCACTTATAGTTGTGTCAAGTCCTTATTTTCTTCAATGGCCATAACCATTGCATAAAAATTCTTAGGCTAGGTTCTAAGAACCTTTTGTAGCACTCTCTGATATGCAAGCTTTTCACCATTCATTCTTAACTGATTTACAACATTTATAACTTGTTTCAAGTATTGTTCTACTGAATCTGACTCCTTCATCTTTAGATTGTTGAAATTCATCATTAATTTCTGCAACTTGATTGTCTTTACCTTAGTAATGCCCAAGTCTCTAAGATGTCCCACACTGTCTTTGAGAATCATGTGCTGAGATCTTGAGGAATATACTTTCATCGAAACCATTTTGGCTGAGATAAAGTGTTTTTGTATCCTTGTTCTTGTTGTGTGATCCTTTTGAGCATTTATCAAGGCTTGCATGACTATCTGATAAACTCTTTCTCTATAGCCATGAACTACTATAACCCAAACATATTGAAAAGGTAATAATGTATTCATCTTGATTGTCCAAACTTAGTAATTTTTCCATGTGAACCAAAATATGTACTTTTGCAATATTGTTGCAAGCCATTTTTTTTAAATAACTCCTTTATTTAATTAAATAATATAATTTTATTTAAAACTCACATCCTAACAAACCATATATATATGGGCGTACTTTATAAAATAGCACAAGATATATCTATTATGGAAAGATATCGAAAGTCCCTTTAACCAAACACAATATTTTTAAAATATAAAAATAGATGTTCCTTATAAATTCTAGTTTGAATAAAAACCCTAAAAAAATATTTGTGTTTATGAAAATATCCCAAATATCTTTAACAAAACACCGTATTTTTAAAATACAAAAGTAGATGTTCCTTATAAATTCCAATTTTAATAAAAATCCTAAATAAACAAATTGCGTCTTCTTTACGGAAATACTAAAGGTATTTATGACAAAATATACCATGTTCTCAATATATAATTTTCATATTTTATTTCCGAGAAATTTCTTGACCTAAACTTGTGCAGCCGCTAGGGTTTGGAACGTGGTCGCTCTCCCTATTACAGCGAGGCTTTGGCGGCTCTCAGCTAATGGCCACAGCTTTGTTGTTCCTTACCCAAACGGGCATGGGTTTCCAGCGAATAACAACGGCTTTGAAACCCTCGAATCGCGATTTCCAGCGATCTTCTATCTCACTGCAGACTCCACTCTATTTCTATTTTTCTGTAGCTTTTCTTGTTTTCCTGTGATCTGCACTTTACTTTCTAGCTCTGATACCAATTTAAAATAATAAAAAGCAAATTGAAAACAGTTACAGTTTACTTTCTAACTCTGATACCAATTTAAAATAAAAAGGGATGAGTTCAGAATAGTTGTTGTAATTCATTGACACAAAAAACCGAACACAATAGATGCCGGTTGTAATTCATGGACACAAAAAACCAAACACAAGAGACACTGCTCTAAATTCAAGATGTCTTCAACTCAACTCTTCTACTAGAAAATTTTTCAATTAAATTGAACTATCTGAAACTCCTCTAGAATTCTAAAATTAAAACTCTGCAAAAATATATCTAACATGAATATGTTAGGAAGTAATCATTTCACCGTCTCTTTGCAAATGGTGAATCGGTGGCATCTTGACCCTTCAAGACTCGAGGATTAAACCACCGATTACAATTTTGTTTTACATAACTTAAACGGTGGTCGCCTTAACCTTTGTAGGCCACAAGACACCATCACCCCCATTGATTAAGTTTTTTAGAAGATCAAAGGGGCAATTTTTGAATTTATGTTTTTGTATAAATACCAGAAACGAATTGTAATTGATATGATCTTGAAGACATTTTTGAATTGAAGGCGGTTATTCTCTCTGAGTTTAATTTTGAGTTAGTAAACTATGTTCAAAATTATTTTATTTTTTTTCGGAATATCTATAGGCTTGTGCAATTGAACTATAGGCTTGTGCAATTGAATTGTTCCCTTCCAAACCCCGAAACAATATTGCCTGGGCCCCACAGCTTGATCGGATTTCGTGATTCGGCGATTTCCGTTGTGTGTTGTTTATGTATCGAGCATTCCCAAACGCCGAAACCCGAAGGGTCCCACAGCCTTATCGCAATTTCGCGATTCGGCAATTCTGGGTGTATTTTTCTTTTGCATCGGGTGTTAGCAAACCCCGAACCCTGAAATTGTGGGCCCAAAGCATATTCACATTTCGCAATTCGGCATTTCTTATTTCGTTTTGTCCCCGAAATCCCGAACCCCGATTGACCTCCGTTTTTCACATTTGGTATCAGATCTACCAGTCTATCATGTAGAGCATCCTGTCAGTTGTTCATTTCAGCGCAGACAATTCCCGTTGGTGCCCAATTTCACTTTCCTATTTTTCTGCGTGAAGGTTTATTTAATTTCTGTCAATTTTTATAAATGGTTGTGTCTGGTAGTAGTTCTTCTCAGATTCAGGTTCCTGTTCTGAGCGAGAAGTCATATGATTCCTGGTACATTCAGATGAGGACGATTCTGCGTTCTCAGGATTTGTGAAATTATGTTATTGATGGTTATCCTGAGCCAGCTAATGCTGCAGCAGAATTGGCTCTGTCTAATGTTGACCGTGTTTTACTGAAGGAAAACAGGAAGAAGGATAACAAAGCTCTTGGATTAATCCAGCAAGGATTAAATGAATCTATTTTTATGAATATTACTAGTGCTGCATCTTCGAAGATGGCTTGGGACATTCTTGAAACCTATTATCAAGGGGTGTCCAAGGTGAAGACAGTCAAGTTGCAGAACTTGAAAAGGGACTTCGAAAATCTGAAGATGAAGAATAATGAAAGTATTGATACCTTCATGACTTAAGTAATGAGTGTTGTGAACCAGCTCAGGCAGTATGGAGATGATATTGAGAATAAAAGAATTATAGAGAAAGTGCTGAGAAGTTTGCCTAAGAAGTTTGAACCTGTTGTTGTTCCCATAGAGGAATTTAAAGATTTAAGTTTAATGCAAAGTGATGAGTTAATTGGTTCTATTGTTTCTCATGAATCTAGGATATCTAGATATGTAGAAGGATCATTGGAGCATGCTTTCAAATCCCAACTGCATGTTACCAGAGCTAGAAGCAGAGGAAGGTTCATACTCGTGGAAGAGGAGGTCGATTTGCTGGCCCAAGGGACAACAGAGTTGAATCAAAATCTGAGCAGAATCCTCCTAATTTAAGAGGGAGCAGCAATAAACCCTGGCAGAAAGAAAATCAAAGGTATGATAAAACTAAAGTGAAATGTTATTATTGTAAGAAGATTGGGCATTTTGCTAACAAATGTTGGAAGAAACAGGCAGATGCTGGAAAGCACTCTGCACATATCACAAATGAGTCTGAGGATCATCAAAATCCTATGTTTTTGACCTGTAACGTCACTCAGGAATGTGCAAATAATATTTGGTTTTTGGATAGTGGTTGCAGTAACCACATGACTGGTAATAAAGAATTATTTTCTTCCATTGATACTAGTATTCAGTTTGAATTCAAACTGGTAAATGACTATAAGGTTACAGTCAATGGTAAAGGTATAGTTCCAGTTTACACTAAGAACAATCAGAGAACAAATATTGATGATGTTTACTTTGTGCCTGGTTTAAAATGCAATCTTATCAGTGTTGGACAATTGTTGGAGAAAAAGTACAGAGTGTTCTTCAACAACAAGGTATGTACTACCTATGATAAATTACCTAGCAAACAATTGATTGCAAGAGTAGAGATGACCAAGAATAGAATGTTTCCACTTGTTATGAGAAATGATTTGAGTGGTTCTTTGAATGCTTATAAACCTGGAAATTTAGATGAATCTTGGTTATGGAATTTGAGATATGGTCATTTACATTTTGGTGGCTTGGATTTGTTACAGAAGAAACAGATGGTGAAAGGGTTACCTTGTATTCAACAACCTGCAAGCTCTTGTGAGAGTTGCATACTTGGAAAACATCACAGAGAGACATTTGTTTCAGGTGTTTCCTACAGAGCAAAAGCTCCTTTGGAAATTGTCCACACAGATTTATGTGGACCTATGCAAACACCTTCTTTAACTCGTTGTGTTTATTTTATGACTTTCATTGATGATTTCAGTAGGAAGACTTGGTTGTATTTGTTGAAACAGAAGTCTGAAGCCTTTGATGTTTTTAAGAAATTTAAGTTTATGGTTGAGAATGAGAGTGGTCGAACCATTAAGATCCTTAGGTTTGACAGAGGAGGTGAGTATAAATTGAATGAATTCATTGAATTTTGTGATTTTCATGGAATTAAAAGGCAGTTTACTGCTCGATATACTCCACAGCAGAATGGAACGGCTGAAAGGAAGAATCAGACCATCATGAATATGGATCAAAGCATGTTGAAAGAGAAGCATCTTTCAAATGAATATTAGGGAGATGCGGTTCTTTGCTCTGTTTTTATCTTGAATAGAAGTCCAACCAAGACCGTGAGGGATCATGTACCTCAGGAAGCCTGGGATGGCAAGTCTTGCAATGTTTCTCATTTCAGAATTTTTGGATGTGTTGTTGTAATACCTCAAGGACTTGCCCTGATTCCATTATGAATTGTAATTATGTTTTATAGGCTGGTGAGCCAAGTTTATATAATATGGTGGGCTTATGTGTTACTAGGCCGGAGATCCTAAGTGTTAAGGCCGGGAGCCTGCTTTTGTATATGTAATCATGCAGAACATTAACAAAAATATAAACACCATTGTGTGCAAACCGACCACGATGAATGAGTGATGGGGGACTAAGTTTCCACAGAGTCGTTAAGGGATTGGGGGTTGGAAGGTTGGAAAGAGAGGCTAAGTGTTGAGCCTAGGGGCTTAAGTCCTTGGGAATAATATTTTAATGTTATTCCAAAAGCCATGTAAATGTGATGTTTTATCCTAAGTTCTTTGGAAGGACGAGTGACTTCCAAATGGGAAGGAACGAGCTTCATGGGTGACAAGTGTCAACCCAAGCGCATGTAGTTAAAACTGTTGAGTTGAGTCGTGATGGGGGTTCCTCCTCCATTCTACCGTCGACTGTCTGAACCAGAAATCCCATATGACCTCTGCAAGAATACCCTCACGCAACTCGAGAAAAACCAAAAAGGCTTGTGTTGATTTCTGGAGGAGCCGGTACACCCTCTGTCAAAACCGTCGAGTCTGGGTTCGACCTCCCATTCTCCATCCTTTGTCTGAACTCGTGGGTATCCATGATCGACCTCTATTTCGGTGTTTGTTCTAGGGAATCCTTACCTGAACCGTTAAGTCTCTGCGTGGAATCTATGTACACCCTCACGCAGCCCCAAAACCTGAGCTGTGAGTTTGTCTTGTATTGTTGGTTGAGGAAAACTGAATGTCCCATAATTGTTGAGCCTTGTGATGCTGTAGCATCTGTCTGTTACTAGTTTTGGGAAGCTCATGTCTATGTTTCCAGTGGACTGTTGTGGTCGCGCAATAATTGACTATGTGTGGCTTGCAAACCATTATATGTTCATGTGGAGCCTCGTGGTTTCCCGACTGTGTTGGAAATCGAGTTGAAGGAAACAGGTTGTCTAGCCTGTTTGTAACACTCTCTCTAGGTGAGGGAGGTGGTTGCGGTGGAAGAGGCAGTCTGTTAGGCCTGTGAGAAGCTATTTCCAGGTGAAGGAGTCTGTTGGGAAGTGGTATTCTTCCAAAGAGAGTCCAACACCAGCTACAGAGCTCTAAGACTTCCTAATCCTACCTGTTGCCGAGACCCAGAGAGGGAGGTGAAGCACTGATGGACTGTACTTATGAAGGTGTATACTCTCGGGAAGAACAGGCATGTGGGGAATGAGAGTCCATGATTAGTGGGCGTAAGAAGGCATCCTGGTAAGAATCCTTCTGATTATTCTGTGTAGTTCTCCCTGTAACCTCAGCCTAGACTAGGATTCCTTGCCTTGGGTGGAGCTTAGTCCCATCTTGGGAGTGACCCACTGTTGAGCATGATGAGCAGCGTGGTCTAAGGCTGGGAGGTTCATGGAAGGTCTGCACGTAGTTGGTGGAATTACCACGGTTTCAAAGATAAGTATCAACTTATGCTTAATATTATGTTTTGCATGCCTGTGATGYTTATATGTATCATGTATTCTRTTGTGCATATSAATTATTGTTAATGCCAGGGATTATTTATGTTAGCAGTAATCTTGTGCTTACTCTGAGTTAAATGTGTTTAATTTGATTTAAATGCATGTTATTAATTAAGTATGAAAATGATGTTGTTTCGCACAGTAGCATTTGCCAGGCCAGTGGGATGATGGCCCGGGGGACGTTACAGTTGCATTTGTGCATGTACCTGCAGAAATGAGGAGGAAGTTGGATGACAAAAGCGAGAGATGTATCTTTGTTGGATACAGCGAAGAGTCTAGGGCATATAAACTCTACAATCCCATCACCCAGAAATATGTAATCAACAGAGATGTTCAGTTTAAAGAAGATGAAGCCTGGGATGGAAGTATTGACAAATCAATTTTAGAGGGAACTGTGTTACCCCGTGAAGATGATGATGGAGCTGAGCAAGCTGAAGGAGATGGACAGATGATTCCACATGTACATACGCCTGCAGCAAGAAGTCCAACAAGGAAAGCACCAGATTTCAKCCCATCTCAATTTAGAACGCCAAGAACTCATGAGCGTGGTGAGCCATCTGGACATGGTGGACATCAAACAGATTCACAGGTAAGCAGTGAATCAGATCCTACTTTAGCTTCATTGAAAAACAAATTTAAAGGACAAAAAACTAGAAGTTTAAGAGAATTATATGATCAGAATGAAGAGGTAGACCAGATTTAAAATTTTGAATTTATAGCTTATGATCCTGTAAGTTATGATGAAGCTGCTAAAGAGGATGTCTGGATAAAATAAATGGATGAGGAGATTGATTCCATTGAAAGGAATAACACTTGGGATCTTGTCAATTTACTTGAAGGCAAGAAAAGTATTGGTGTTAAATGGGTTTATAAGACTAAGTTGAATGCAGATGGTGAAGTTGAAAAGTACAAGGAAAGACTTGTAGCTCAGGGGTTTAGTCAGCAACCCGGTATTGATTACAATGAAACCTTTGCTCTTGTAGCAAGGATTGACACAGTAAGGATGGTCTTAGCTATTGCAGCTCAGAATAGATGGATCATGCATCAAATGGACGCCAAGTCTACATTTTTGAATGTATATTTGGAAGAAGAGGTTTATGTAAGACAACCTCTAGGTTATGAGATTGATAAGCACAGAGATAAAGTTTATAAGTTGAGAAAAGCCTTGTATGGATTGAAGAAGGAATCCAGAGTTTGGTATAGTAGGATTGATGAATACATGATCAATGTTGGATTCAAAAGAAGTCCAAGTGAACCAACTCTGTATACAAAGGTAGACTAGAAAGGTAAAATTTTGATTGTTTGTTTGTATGTTGATGACCTAATTTTCACTGGAGATCTATCTATACATGATTTTAAAAATGCCATGAAAAAAGAGTTTGAGATGACTGATTTAGGTTTGATGAAATTTTTTCTTGGAATTGAAGTGGATCAATCTGATGATGGCATTTCCATTTGTCAAACTAACTATGCAAATGAAGTGTTGAAAATGTTTAGAATGTTGAATTGCAAGCGAGTTGCAACACCAATGACAATTGGTATTAAACTAAGCAAGTATGATGAAGGATCATATGTTGATCCAAACCTATATAAAAGGCTGGTTGGAAGCCTTATGTACTTAACAACAACCAGACCTGACATTATGTTTGTTGTGAGTTTGATTTCCATATTCATGGAGACTCCGAAGAGTACTCATTGGCAAGAAGGAAAGAGGATCCTGAGATATGTTGCTGGAGCAACTAATTTTGGTATCCAATACACATCAAGCTTAAAATTTGAGCTGATCGGATATACTGATAGTGATTTTGCAAGTTCCATTGATGACAGGAAAAACACATCTGGGTATGTGTTCAGTCTTGGATCTAGAGCAGTGGCATGGGCATCAAAGAAACAACCCATTGTGACTCTATCTTCCACTGAGGCAGAGTATGTTGCAACAAGTGCAGTAATATGTCAAGCTGTATGGATGAGAAGAGTCTTGAATGAATTGTTGCATAACCAGAATGATGCAACCCAGATTGTCTGTGACAATAAGTCTGCCATTGCATTGTCAAGGAATCATGTTTTTCACAAACAAAGTAAGCACATTGATACAAGGTATCATTTCATTCTAGAGTTGGCAACTGGTAATGAGATTTCTATTTAGTTATGCAGATTTGAAGAACAATTTGCAGACATATTTACGAAGCCTTTGGGAAATGAACTGTTTAAAATTCATAGAAAAAATATTGGGGTCTGCAAGCTGTAATGCATTGTTTACAACAATTTTGTTTTACATAGTTTTAGTTTTTTTTTGTTCTGAAATGATTAAGAGGGAGTATGTTAGGAAGTAATCATTTCACCGCCTCTTTGCAAGCGGTGAATCGGTGGCTGTCTTGACCCTTCAAGACTCGAGGATTAAACCACCGATTACAATTTTGTTTTACATAACTTAAACAGTGGTTGCCTTAACCTTTGTAGGCCACAAGACACCATCACCGCCATTGATTAAGTCTTTTAGAAGATCAAAGGGGCAATTTTTGAATTTATGTTTCTGTATAAGTACCAGAAACGAATTGTAATTGATATGATCTTGAAGACATTTTTGAATTGAAGTTGTTACGGTGTATTCGTAGTTATTCTCTCTGCGTTTAATTTTGAGTTAGTAAACTCTGTTAAGAATTATTTTATTTTTTTTTGGAATATCTACAGGCTTGTGCAATTGAGTCGTTCCCTTCCAAACCCCGAAACAATATTCCCCGGGCCCCACAGCTTCATCGGATTTCGTGATTCGGCGATTTCCATTCTGTGTTGTTTATGTATCGAGCATTCCCAAACGCCAAAACCCGAAGGGTCCCACAACCTTATCGTGATTTCACGATTCGACAATTCTGGGTGTATTTTGTTTTTGCATCGGGTGTTAGCAAACCCCAAACCCCGAACCCCGAAATTGTGGGCCCAAAACATATTCACATTTCGCAATTCGGCATTTCTTATTTCGTTTTGTTTGTGCATCGGGTGTTTGTGAACCCCGAAATCCCAAACCCCGACTGACCTCCATTTTTCACAAAATAATTATATTCTAACAAAAACTAGACAAAGAACAACAGGAAAATCAACCTTGAAAATTTTCAAAAATAACTGAGTAATTTTATTCTAACAAAAACTAAACAAAAAACAACATGAAAATCAGCCACCATAACAAAAAGACACTATTGAAAATAATGATCAGCCATTGCAGAAAAATGAAAATGCGAGATAACAAGATAACAAAAGAGTTGAACTTACTCTTGATGTATGTATTTAACTTCCAGTATTATTTTCTAGTACATTGTTGGGTTTTCGATATAAATATTCATTCTTGGGTTTTCGATATAAAATTCATTCTTGTTTATTTTTGCCATTTTTATTATTCTTGGTATTTTTAGCATGACCTCTGTTTAATTTTACAATGGGTATGACTTTCTTCTTGAATACTCGAATGTCGGCGCTACTAGATCTTCTTACCGAATGCTTCCACACAACCGTGGTAGTGAGCTGCGTAGTATTTCAAAAAGCTAGGTCTTAAACAATTAGAAGAAGTATTCAGTCTTACTTTAAGGTTAAAAATAATTTTGGTGTAAGGAGTAATCATAAGAGATTCAATTTCTCTTTGAAAATTGATAAAGTTACTTCTCAATATATATTTTAATATATCAATTATTTTACAATCTATAAGGAATCAAATCTCTTTAAGTGTGTAAAATTTGAGAAAAAGTTTACACTCCGAGATTTGATCTTCCTTTAACATTTGATAGATATATATGAGGTTAAAATAGATCTAAGCCACCACTAAGGAATTATTTTTTTTGGCATTGGATGATACCAAGATAAATTTTGGAATAGTTTAAATTTTCAGTCCATGATAATGTAACTAGTGGGAAAGATGTTATTATCAATGTACTTTTATATTCTTCCAAAATTGTCATTGAATATAGTAAGATAAAATTTGTAATTATTTAAATTGGTGTTGTCTAAAAACTCTAAGTTTTGATTCTTTTCACTATAATTTGGTAATATAAATGGATTCACCATACTAAATGCAGACTTAATTCATAAAAATCGACTCCAGGTTAACTTGAATGGGATGATCTTATTATGAAAACACTTTTATGCTTGCTTGAGTATTTCCCTTTTCCAAAATTATTGATAACTTTGAATTTATTATATTAGTAGAATTAGTTTCTTCTTATTAGCATTTTTGAATTTATTATATTCATATTCATAAAGTTAGTTTACAAAATTATTGCTTTAAATTTATTATATAAGTAAAATTAGTTTCTTTTTATTAGCATTTTTGAATTTATTATATTTATAAAGTTAGTTTAGGTGAAAATAAAGCTAGTTAGGTGAAAATCTTAGAAGAAGAGAATTAGTTGTGTTACACAAAAAAAAATCATAATTAGTGGACTTTGTTTTCGATTAAAGACATATTAAAAAAATATTATTAATTTAAAAGAAAATATATTTACAAAAAAATTAATTAAATATTATTAATTAATTTTATTGTTAGAATACTATTAGTGAGAAGTGGGCAGACTTCTTTCTGTCCTTGAGGTTGAGGTTTAGCACTCTTACTATCTACGAATTTGGATAAATATTGGTGAGTTTCCAGTTCCTATTTCCTCCTATTTCTTGGTGGAAAAAAAATACTCCATTTAATAATGAAATATTATGTTTTTAATAATATTTATTCTTATTTTCATAAAAATAATATTTTTTTTTATAAAAAAATATATAATTTTATTAAATAATATATTTATTATAAACTTGTAAAATCCAAAATTAAAATCAACTTAACTTTAAAAATAAATAATAAATTTAAGATTTATCCCCCTCATAAATTCAAAATTAAAATCAACCTGTTTTAATTATTACTAATCACTTTTACAAACTTTTTATATACAAATATGAAAATATATTTTTCTCCAGTTAATTTTGATATCAATACAACAGGCTTTATGTATATAGAGAGATCGAGTTTAGGTTTTCCCCAAGTTAAATTTTGGTATATATGTATCGAAGGAAAGAAATAGATGATCAAATATACAATTAGCGGGCACATCTCAGCCTGCCGCAGCACCTCTACGATCTCTGTAGAGAGGCCAAGGGCTTCACATAATAACGTTTCACGTTGTTCATTTTGACTGTAATTTGTAAACGCTTCAGACCTCAAAGATGAAAACTATTAAATTCCCACTTGCTGAAACTAAAGCTTCAGGAAAGAGCCTCCCATTCGAGTCTCAATTCTAACAAACCGAAATCATCTCCACCGAGCTTCAAGCACAGCTCCTGGACTCGTCGACCATCTTTACTTTCGATGCAACTATCTTTATCCAGGCAGTTACTACTGGATTTGGCCACTACTTTCTTACCATTTGCAATGGGATATAAATCATGAAAAAGAGGCTTCAGGTCAATTTCAGCCCTTCCCATGGGATCATCCCGAGTGAATGTATCATGATCCCACACTTCCTGGAAAATCCAAACCAATGATCCATCCATATCATCTCAGTCGAACGTAAAACATTGCTTATCGCTCGAGGGCGTGATAAAACAATCCCTTGACGGATATATTTTAATTTTCTTCCGATCACTTGTATAAATATATAAACCACAAAAGGAAGAATTTGCTTTAGATTTAAAGAGGATACCACAGTGAGTGTGCAATGATGAGAAATATTCGGTACAGTAAATGTAAGCTCTTCGTCCCAAACTGGATTGAGGCTCCTTGTTTTCACAGTAATCTTCTTCGCCTGAGAACGAAAAGTAAAAATCAGAAGCATGCGTTAGAGGTATTTCGTAGCAAAGCGAAAATATTTGTCCCCAACAAAAGCATTTGGACATGAAAGCTGAAGTGGACTTACTATAAAGGTTGGAAAAGAAAAAAGAAATCAGGGAGGAAAAAGGGAGAAAGCCCAAATACAGATATAGATACCAGCCTAGAACCCATTACTATGAGCATGGGGATATCAAGCTGAAAACTCATACCCAACAGGCTAGACAACAAGTTCAGTGCTGGATATGTGGGAAACCTAGGCATATGGCCCATAATTGCCCCGATAATATAGCCTCTAGAAAATCCAAGGGAAAATTCTCAGAAGAAGGCTAAAGAGGCTCAGGAAAAAAGGCAATTGGCTCTAAGGACACATTGCAACACATGTGGAGCCAATGATCATGAAACCAATCAGTGCCCTTATCATCCTTTTCCTAAAAGAGAACAAGTCCATCTTCTTCAAGAAGGGTGTTGTTCTAATTCTAATAGTACTTCTGAGTTTCAATACAGCTCAGAAGAAGAAATATTAATCAACCAGGATTGCAATTGCAGAAATCCAAATTTTTGTTCTTGCAAAAGTAGTACAGACAGTTCTGATTCTGAATCAGAACCAGAGATCAAGAGAAAATTAAAAGTTTGTATGTTCCACAATACAGGAGATCAAGAAGCACAGATGCTGGCCCAAATCAAGGCCTTGCCTGAAGGTGATATGAAGAATTCACTTCTTGATACTTTTGTAAAAATTGTTAAAACTGAACAAAGGGCCAAGAATGCCGAATCTTCTAAAAGAGAACCTTTGTTTATTGATGCCTCTTTTGACAGGAATACAAAGACTTTTATCAGGTTTAACAGAGAGGTAAAGTTGCAAAATACCTCTGTGACTGATCTAGCTAAAAAGGTACTTCTATTAAAAAGGGAGATTTTTGAATTAAAAGAAAAGATCAAGAGAATAGAAGGAGAAGCTGAATATAGCTTCAACATTGACTCCTCGGCTAGACAGGAAATCAGAGAAATAAAAGAAAGATTGGACTCTATTCCCCCTCCATTGGAAGATGCTCCCTTTGAGAGTCCAAAGTCAATAGTACAAGGGCAAACAACAGCCCATATGCAGGGGCTCACAACTATGAAAATTATGCCCATCAGATTCCAGAAATATCATGTGAGGGTCAAGCTGGAAATAAATGGAGAAATCTTTGAACTGAATACACTATTAGACATTGGATCTGATATGAATCTAGTAAATAAGAACTTGATCCCTGCAAAATATTGGCTTCCTAGTTACTGCTCTGCTATTGGACCAGGAAATGTAAATGCTGCTTTTAATTTTGAGATTCCCTAAAGTATTTTGTTATTTGATGAATATGCCTTAGGAATGAAATATTTAATAACTGAGTTACCAATGGACTCTATACTTGGCACGCCATTTTTGTCTGTAGTAGAGCCTCATGGTTCTTATAAAAGTTCTACAGGAGAACCAGGGTATTTAATCACCCTACCAAGTATTGAAGGCCATCCTCCTAAAAGGATAGAACTGCCATTTATTTCACAATCCCATGCTCAGATTTCCTACTGCTCAAAAGGTATGGTAATCATAAATACGTGGGATGATCATAGAAATGGTCCAACTACTCATTATCTGGATGAAAATACCCCATGGGAGGTCTATAAAGAAAATTGGATACCAGATTGGCAACTAACATCTTCAGAAGGAATCGAATTCGGATTGCGAGGATTCTCAAGGAATACCAGTATTCATGTGATCCCTCCCCAACACAGAATTGGAAGAATGCATCATGCATCAACAATTGCTTCCAGACAAAAGTTGGTTGAAATGGGTGATCTTGGCAGAATCAGATCTGCTAATAGAGAATGGTTATGTCAACAAACCCAAACATGGCAAGAAACTCCTACCTGGAATTTCTTTCAAATTAATAGATTGAGAACTCTGCAATCTTGGCCAAACCAAGATCCAAAAGAAATATTGTTCGACATAAACTATTCACAATACAAAGCAATGTCGTATAATGTCTTCCTCTGGACAGAGAGGTACAAATACTATTACTGCATTATTAAATTTTCTATATTATTCATTGCTTTTTCTGAACCTGATTGGTTAGCAGATTGGTGGCAAAAATTTGGGTTACATCCAAGCGGAATAGACCCTGAAGTAACCGAAACAGCTCGTATGTTTCTATTCCCAAACAGAAACTTACAGACTGTCAGTGACCTCTACTCTGACGAAGAATATAAAATGTTATTTATAAGAGAAAGACATCCATGGATTATCAGGACCAGGTATGTACTTCAACAAGATGAAGATAGTGATGAAGACCCAGAATTATACAGAGAAGTATACACTCAACACTGGGACCCTTGTAGATTCTCTCACTTCCATGATCATCCAATGGAATGATTATTGTCTTACTGCCAGACAGCTAGAGGAAGTTGGTTTCCATGGGTTGTCGTGACAAACTCCACAGTGTAATCACATGAATTCATGTCTAAATGGCCGACAGTGGCGCCATTCGGGTTTAGTGGGTTACTTTAATCAACCTCCACTTTGTAATTATTGTCCTTTGAAAATAATGAGAATCTTGGAAACTCGAAGGAATTCTCCAACTTTTGGTGCGGTTTGACCCACATTTCCAAGATGCTCCACTTTATGTCATGTTTGTCTGTCCTCTGATCGGGGAATCTTGCACGACTACCCCATCAAACTTACTGTTCTATCTACTTTCGGTCGATATGAAATAAAGTTCATGATTTGGTCGGAGGATCTTGCACAATCTCTACCACCAAATCCACAAAGTAAGATTTAGTGGTCGACACATAGGGCCTAGCGTCTTCCTCAGTCTTTTCTTCATGATGAATCCTCCTTCACAAATTGATATAACAGAAGGATGAGAGCTCATTCGGGAGGCATTCGAGAGTTGTAGTCAATCAATCCGAGTCTCTAAGCTTCCCTTCTGTCTGAATCTTTGTGTCTTTCTATGAGCTGTAATTAAGTTGTGTGAGCGAATACGAGCATCCTGCTCTTGCTATGTGCATCTTGCACAAATATTGTAATACCCTGGCGATTATGCTATGATTTTAATATAAAAGTCTTCCGCACATATGTGTTCAACTCTGAAGTTTTACTCATTGTCTCTGTAACATGCGCTCGTTATGATTTTGCTTATTTGTCTGTATTTTCACTCGATGTTCCTTGGTACTGTCTAATGAAGTTCACTCATCCAGAGATAAGGTTCACTGGTAGTCTGGTATAAAGCATCTGTCGAGCCCTGGTAGTAAGTCCCGCGAAGGAAAGGAGGCCGCTATAGGGCAGTTGTAGGTGCAGAGATTCATTGAAAGCCGTCTATAGGGTTCACATAAGGCCACAAGAGCTTGGTGGAGTCCAAGTGGTGGGGTTCACAAGTCGGACAGAGTAAAGCGGTTAACCCGACAATATTGGTTCTGTCGAGAGTAGCAGAAACCAGAAGACCAGATGGAAAGAGGAGACAGTGCATGAGACAAGAGTCTGATAGTCAAGCTTCATATCTCTGACAGAGGAGGCCTCTGACAAGCTGTTTGAGAAGATCAGCTTACAAATTTGGATGCCTTGATTACCCGCACTTTCAGAATCCTGGGCAACTCTCCAATATCTGCTCTGCAACTTACACAAAACTCAAAAGATGAGAAGTGAGAACGCTCATCTCCAGCGTCCAATAACCTATTGTTATAGGATGGCCACAGACAAACCGAAAGCCAGTCTTCAAATTTTTCATCTTTAATGCACGAATCTCCAAAAGCAGAGAGATAAAAAGAATGGCATAACAGAAACAAAAAGATAAAAAAAGAATGGAATAAAAATATTATGCAGCCATGTGCATCACGCCTTTGAATGATGTTTTTTCAAGAGAAAAGGTCAATTAGGCAAAGGAAAAGCTCAAGCTCGTTAATGTCCCCTTACCTAGTGTTTCTATGTTTTTTGAATAGAGTTATAACGGATCTTTTATTCTCGAGCAATCTCTCTTTTATATATCATATTGTAAAAAGCCATATTGTTGTAAGTAACGTATGCAAGATATTCTCTTGATTTAAAGAATCCCTTCATCTTAATTAGAGGCTACGTCATTAATAAGATCAGTGTCACCAACTACAATTTTCATAGTATTGGTTTTCAAAAAAAACCTTTCATTTTTACGTTCTCTAACTAAATATGCTCCATTTAAAATTTAATTTAATTTTATATATTGTCAATATAATGGAAAGGTTTAAAAAAATTATGCGAGCTTGTAGGTTTCAATAAGAATCTAACATGTAATTTTCGTAATTTAATAAGAATAATTATTAATAATTATATTAATATTATAATATTAATAAATAATATTAATAGTAATTTAGTAATAAAATATTATTAATATTATAAATTAATAAGAAAACCTTAATTATAATATTAATAGTACTTTATTAATAGAAATAAAATAATACAATATTTATAATAAATAATAATAATAAACCTACATTATTAATAATAATATATTAATAATTAATAATATTTAAAAAATAACATTATTTATAATTATTAAATAAAAAATAAATGTATTAGAGTAAAACATTAATAAATTTATAGAGTAAAACATTTATAAAATAGTAAATTTATAATTATTAAATAAAAAATTAATAAAAATTAAATGTATTAGATTAAAACATTAATAATGTTATAGAGTAATATAGAGTAAAACATTTATAAAATAGTAATACAAAAATAAAGAATTCATAAAATAAAATATTTAAACTATAGTAAATCTAAAAAAATAAAAATAAATATTAGTATAAAATTACATGAAAGTATTAAACCAATAGTAAATTATTTATAGAATAATAAAGTAATACATTATTTAAATAATAACATTATTTAAATAATAACATTATTCAAATAATAATACATAACACATAAATACATTATTATACATTGTGAGGTTGGAAAATGCACAAATGTGACGTTGAAAAATGCACGACAAAATGCACGTCACATTGTGACGTTGGAAAAAGCACGACAAAATGCGACATTGGGAAATATTATTAAATGCACAATGTGACGTTGGAAAATGAAGACCAAAAAGCGACATTGGGAAGTATTATTAAATGCACAAAGTGACATTGAAAAATGCACGTTGGAATGCGACTTTGGTAAATGTTATTAAAGTGGGAAATATTTGGGACAATGCAACATTGAGAAATTTTACATTTTCACTTTAAATATTAGTTTTAGTTGTGTTAAACCAACTAAAAGTATTAAACCAATAGTAAACTATTTATAGAATAATAAAGTAATACATTAATAAAATAATAACATTATTCAAATAATAATACAT
>ML779596.1:246858-259893 GCA_009831015.1 Picea engelmannii
AAAAAAAAAAAAAAAAAAAAATCTAAATCACTCATTGTCAAAAACCAATCAAATTCAATATAATATATAATATTGACTTTATTTTAATTTAAAATAACATGAATAAATCCCATCAACTTATCAACTTAGTTGTTCTCTATCCATCGATTTGATAATTTGAATGGGCCAAGAATACCAATTCTCACATTAATTTCTCACATTGGTCAAATAATATTATTGGTCGCATAATTTAAATTGTTATGACAAATAGGTCGAATTAATAATTATATCAATAAATTTATAAACCTAGCTACGGTTATCATTAATTAATAGCATAACAGTGGTTTAATATATGATTTAATATGATTTATATACAAATAGAGTTGCGGAAAACCACAAGATAAATTTAAATTGACTTTCTTAAATTTAAATTAAAAGTTGTTGTTTAGACTCATCAATCGAGCTTTTGTTGAAGAATTCCCAATGAGAGCCTCAATGAGTGCTGTGTAGAATTAATAATTATATCAATAAATTTATAAACCTAGCTACGGTTATCATTAATTAATAGCATAACAGTGGCTTAATACATGATTTAATATGATTTAAATATAAATAGACTTGCGGAAAACCATAAGATAAATTTAAATAGACTTGCTTATACTATTATCTTTATATAAATAGCATAGCTACGGTTTAATAAATCATTTAATTGTTGCTCTGAGCATTCAATTGGATTAAATCATTAAATGCGACCTATTATATCAAAATTGATATCAATTTGAATAAATCATTCAATGCGACCTATTGTTGTTGTTGTATAACTTATATCAATTTAAATAGGTCACATAACTTATATGAGGCGACCTATCACAGGTAAATTTAAAAATTCCCATAGCTGTGTAGAATTAATAATTATATCAATAAATTTATAAACCTAGCTACGGTTATCATTAATTAATAGCATAACAGTGGTTTAATATATGATTTAATATGATTTAAATACAAATACACTTGCGGAAAATACAAAGACTTGATTTAATATGATTTAAATACAAATAGACTTGGAATTCCAGGATTCAAAGATTTTACTGTGAACTCGGATTATCCCAGGTAAATTAAACCAATTTCATCTAAGCATTCAATTCGATTAAATCGTGAAATGCGACCTATTATATCAAAATTGATATAACAGTGGTTTAACATAAAATTGATATAAAAGTTTAACATAAAAGTTTAACATAAAATTGATATAACAGTGGTTTAACATAAAAGTTTGCGGCATAACAGTGGTTTAATATATGATTTAATATGATTTAAATATAAATAGACTTGCAGAAAACCATAAGATAAATTTAAAAGTTTAACATAAAGGTTTAACATAAAATTGATATAACAGTGGTTTAACATAAAATTTTGCAGCATAACAGTGGTTTAATATAAATAGCATAGCTACGGTTTAATAAATCATTTAATTGTTGCTAAAACACGAGGAAAATTGAAAAAATTAAAGTTGAAATTATCCACCAAAACCCAGAACCCTATACGCCCTCAGAAGAATTATCCACCAAAACCCAGAATCCTATACGCCCTCAGAAGAATTATCCACCAAAACCCAGAATCGACAGGTGCCACTCTCCCAATCGCGCTCTCTCCAAAATTTGCAATGAGAGTCTCCACATTCTGAAAGGGATCATGCAGGACCTTGAAAGAAGCCGGCATGACTCCTTCCCCGAGCGTAAAATAGTCAATCTACTTCTCCCACCCTTGGAGATACAGCGTCTTGAGCAGAATTTTTTTCACAATCTCAGGCTCCTCGTTCATCAGAAACGCCAGGGCGCTCAGCACAAAATCTCTCACGAAAACCTGAAAAAATGTTATCGCCCAATCAGTTAGGCGCATGTTCGATTCTCATTAAAAAGAACACCAATATAAAGAGTTCAGAATACTCACCTTGTTATAATTCAGCGCTTCTTTGTTGGAATCCGACGAAGCAATGGTGCCCACAGGCTTGCCACGAATTTGGTGTTTTCTATTCTTTGCATGAAACATCAACAAATTATCATCACAAATTAACTTGTTGAAATGATTCCACTCGCGGCTGTGCTACCTTGAATCTTCAGAAATGCCAAGAAAACATTAAAGCACAGTAGAGAGAAAAAACAATAAACATATTTTTTTCGAAAATAAACAGAACGCACGACAAACCCCTCGAGCTGTAGTGAAATGCGAATCAAGATAAAGCATGTATCACAGAAAGGAAAATCAAAACAAACGATATAGACCGTGGTTCCAAGCGATTTCTGTTTACAGTGAAACGATCGGTTCAAGTCGCGCGTGCATGCAACTATCTATTAAACTTCCTTCCCCGTGCATGGATGCATGCCGCTCTGTGTAATGCGTGGAGGTCGTGGCATTCATATATATTAATTAATGAACGTGTCAATTATATATGCGCACAGTAATTTTTTAAGTATGTTTAGGTAAATGTAAAAAGGTAAACACGTTAACGGATGTCTTTATAAATGCAAGGAAGTTATGAGCAATAAATCTGGTTCATTGATTTTGGAGAACGACTAAGAATATGCCCGCATCTTGAATGCTTATCCATCAGATTAGGGTTTAAAACTAAATAAGGTTAAAAGATCATTAATTATGCCCATTGCCAATAGGTATACGCCTATCGGCGTAATTATTCATCATTTCTTATGATTCATTATTGTATAGATCATTTTGAGTGAGAGAACTTGTTTTCTATTTGAGCTCATAGTTTAGTATATAGTTGAAATATTTTCTCAATTAATTTGTTAGTCTTCTAAAATTGTTGAAACTCTAGATTTGATTAATTGAGTCTCTACAATTTCACTCTTCTTAAACTTTTTTAAGATGCTAAATCCATTTATACATTTAAAAATGTAATTTAAACAATATAAAATAGTGATTTCACAGATCTGTTTAGCCTACAAAAATATTTATTAACTACCTACAAGAATATTTATTAGTATAATTAAGATAACTTGTGTATCTTAAACCAAAAAGCTGGAGCACCCATGAAAATGAGAGATGTGATTTCTAATCCTCTAAAATTAGGGTAGGTTTAGATTAAAGTAAATTGTTTGCTGAGATTTGTGTGTTTTGTATGAAGATTTGTGTGTGGTTGGGTTTGTTGAAGAATCTTCCCGCGTGGAGGGCTGGGAAGTCAGTATACGAGAAATTTACTTATGCTTTACACTCAATACTCTCAAGACAAACCTTAAAGTTGATAATCTTCGTCATGCTGAGACTCGTGGTCGAAGTTGATCTCATAACTCAAAGGATCGTAATGGAATCTGGAGGATTTGCAACTGCGAATGCTTTTGCTGTCCTTTTGAGCCTGCGAACGAAGTATTTCCAAAGTGTTTCCAGTTGGCCTCACTGCAGCAACTTTCGGCGTCGTCAATGACAGTTTCCGACCGTTCTCCTCCCTTTTTGATGTTGTTCCAGCCCTTGCGCCACCAATTCTGAGAATCCCCGGCCACGAAATCCGTCGTGGGGTTCGATCGCCTGACCTTCTGAAACCATGAGGGCCGAAGGAGCAAACGCTCGTCGTCCGACCCGCAGCACCAAGAAGAGAAAAGCAGGCTTGCGAATGTTGGGTTGCGAGGGTGTGTGTGGGAATCATCCATCTTTGATACAAGATGCGATGTCTGAAACACCATTGTCCACTGACCTTATATCATAGGAGATATACGAAAGTTGTGAGGTGGGATTTTGTAGAAAATGTGCGAACGGATATTGTTGGTAGATAATGCTCGAAGAGCAAAGTAAGGGTGTGCTTGGAGTTAGTTTTCAAAGGGGTTTGAAGACTTGATATGGTGGTAAGGGTTTTTTTTTTTTTCCAATTTGGTTAAATTTTAAAAAAATTAAAGAAATTTATGTTAGAATTTTTCATATTTTCATTAAAAATAAAAAAAATTGTACTTTAATTTTCTATAACAGCTCTATATATTTATACTTTTTGCCATAAAAACTTTCTATGAATATATAATAGGATTTCTTAACATTAAATCTATGATTATTAACTAAATTTATGATTATGCATCCCATTTTTTATGGAATATTTGTTACAACTTAATATTTAACTTAATATTTAGCCCACCATTCATACTCTTGGGAATACCATGATTTAATTATATTGGAAGTAATCTTAAGTATTTGTATCAAACAACAATTTTTAATACTCGAGATTTTATTCAAATTGAAGAAAATCTTGTATGCAATTCTAAATATATTTTCCAATGTCATTGTTTTTTTTTGTTGTAAGTTCTCTTTAATTTCTATGAAAGGTTGATTTTTCTACAAATGTTGTAATATAGGATAATTATTATTATTTATCAATGTTGCACATGTGATACTCATGTATTTATGTTGTTGCTTCATTTTAAAGGTAGTAAGAAAATATGAATGGCTTATCACCTAAGATAAATGATAAAGAAAGTTTTATAAATATGATTTGTTCGTCAATTAATTTGATAGGTTATGACTTATATGTTTTGAAACAAAAAACATTGGATGATAAGATAGCACAAGGACTTTGCTGTCATGCTGTAGAAAATGGAGACATAATATAGTCTTGATCTATTTTCCTTTAATAAAGTGGACGAACCCTCTTTATTAATGATGGTGAATCTCCAAAATCACAGGAGTAGTAAAGGCATTTGGATCTTCACAGGGAAATCGAGTGCAAATTCAACTCAGATGGATGGTTGTTCAAATAATTCAACATGTTGTAGGCGATCAGAGAAGTTATGCCTTGTTAAGGTTGTGAGATAAGCATGTGGGAATTTCTTATCGAGATAGTTTGGGAGAGATCTCGGATATGTAAGTTTGACATCATACAATTATGAGGGTTACAAGACATTACAAGTTCTAATGATGTCTAATGTTGCTTGGGTACTTGCATCATTTTAATATTCCAGATATAAAATAGTATGCAGAAAATAAATAATTAGCTAGAAATGGTAGATGAACAACAATATAATCAGAACAACACCACAATAACACCAAAATGATACCAGAATAACACCAGAAATAACACTTTGATTACCGAGAGCAATGTTGTCTTGCCTCTTTGAGGGGACAACCTCCAACAGAGAAGATCTCTATTACAATAATATCCAAGATCAAACTTCTCATACCCTCAACTCTTATTTATACTAAATATGTCTATCAAGAGAACAATATAGAGGAAGATTCTCCTAAAAGTGAAAGCTTTTATTAGGTCTTCTTACATTAGACTTATTTTTCTGTATTTCTGGGCCTTATTAATATTCACCTTTATTACATGGAAATATATTATTCTACCTACATGAGGTGTTAGGTCCCTAACATGTCCTCCCCCTTAAAAACAACCTTACCCTCAAGGCTTGAGATGAGGAAATTGTTGCAGAATGGTATTTTGTTCCCAAATGGCATCTACTGGAGTTGTATCTTTCCACTGGAATAACACTTCCTTGATGGTTTGTTGAAGTAGACGACGCTCACACTGGTCCAAACCTACTTGTGGTTGTAGCCAAATGGAGCCTTATTTGTCCAACTCGGGAAGGTTGGTTTGAGTTTGGCACTTAGTTCCAATCACCTTCTTTAAGAAGGAAACATAAAAAACATGATGGAGCTTAGAATGACTGGGAAAAGATAACTGATAGGCCATCTATCCCACACACTTGAGAACGATATAAAGAGCATAAAATTTGGGCGGAAGTTTCTCACAATGGTCATCCTTGAGGGAATTTTTCTTGTAAGGTTGTAGTCAAAGAAACACATGGTCCCCTACTGCAAATTGAATTTCAGAGTGACCTTGATCTGTTCGTTGCTTCATGCAATTATGGGCCATGACCAAATTATCTTTGAGGGTACGGAGAATAGCTTCTCAAACTGTAAGCGTTTGGCCAACCGAGTTGACCTTTGAGACACCTGGAAAATATGAGAGAACTAAAGGTGGATTTTTTCCATATACCACTTCAAAAGAAGTCATGTGGGTAGTTTTATGGTAAGAAGTGTTGTACCACCATTCCGCTAGTGGTAACCATTGAGCCCATTGATTTTTCCTTTCCGATGTAAAACACCTCAAATATGTTTCCAAACACTTGTTGACAACTTCAGTTTCACCATCATTCTAGGGATGATAAGTTGTGCTGAGATGCAATTGGGTGCCATGGAGCTTGAACAATTATTTCCAAATATTGCTGGTGAAAGTTGGGTCGCGATCAGAAACAATAGAATGTGGCATGCCATGAAGTTTGAAGACTTGATCCATGAAAATTTGAGCCACAATAGATGTTGTAAATGGGCGTTTAAGAGCACATAAATGAGCATAATTGGAAATATTATCAACTACCACCATGATGACTGCTTTATTTCCCAATTTAGGTAAGCCTACAATAAAATCCATAGAGATATCGCGCCAAATAGCAGGTGGAATCGGAAGTGGTTGTTTTGTGCTAGGAGATTTAACTATTTCTCCCTTGTTGTGTTGACACACATCACATTCACCCACAAAATTATGAATGTCTTCTTTCATACCATCCTAGAAAAAAGAATGTCTAACCCAGTCATAGGTTTTTGTAAACCCAGAGTGCCCAGTAGTGGGTGTAGCATGAAGCTTAGAATGTACTGTAGATTTAAGTTTTGATTGTTTACTTAAATACAAACGACCTTTGTATCGAAGCTCGTCATTGGGCGAAGAATACCCTCGGGATATTGGAGAATTGGACTGCAATTGTTGTATTAGATGCGAACTTTTGTGATCGTGTAGCCATTCCTGGCAGACAACTTGGAGCCAATCTGGTACAATGAAGGAGAGAGAAAAAGGGGACCCTTCATTTTCATATTTTTTGGAAAGTGCATCAACAACCACATTGTCTTTTCCTTTCTTGTAAATGATTTCGTAATCATATCCAAAGAGTTTAGTCACCCATTTTTGTTTCTTTGGGGAGGAAAGGCATTGTTCCAGAAAATACTTGAGGCTTTGATGATCTGTCTTAATTTGGAAGCATTGCCCCAATAGATAAGGGCGTCAAAGATCCATGACATGAAGAATAGCCAACATTTCCTTTTCATAGATCAATTTGCCCAAATTTCACTTTGACAGTTGTTTGATGGTAAAGGCCAAAGGCTAACCCTCTTGCATAAGGACAACGCCAATTCCTTTCTCAAAAGAATCACACTCCAGAAAAAAGGTATTTGTGAAATCAGGAAGGGTCGGGAATGGAGTGGTGCACATGGAAATCTTCAAGGTTTGAAAACCCTGAGAAACTATTAGAGTCCAAGTGAAACAATTATTTTTAAGGAGAGCAGTGAGAGGTGTCGCAATCTTTCCATAATTCTTAACAAATTTGGAATAATAACCTATTAAACTCAAAAATCCATGCAATATTTTGAGAGTCTTTCAGTGAGGCCAATCTTGAATCGCTTCAATATTTTTAGGATCCACCCTGCAACCAACCTTGCCAACAAGATGACCCAAGTACTCGACTTCCAACACGCCAAAAGCACATTTAGATTGTTCAAGGAAAATTTGGTGCTGAGAGAGTAGATGGAGAACTCGATCCACATGAGAAATATGGGTTGTCCAGGTCTTACTATAGATGAGGATATCACCAAAGAAAAATAAGACAAAATGATGGAGAAAAGGACGGAAGACATGATTCATGAGGCTTTGAAAAGATGAGGGATAATTACACAAGACAAAGGGCATGACCAAAAGCTCATAGTGGCCCTCATGAGTTCTAAATGTAGTCTTAGTAATGTTTGCCTCTTTCATACGGACCTGGTGGTAGCAAGAACGAAGATTAAGTTTAGTAAAGAACTGGGCGCCACTCAATTCATCCAAGAGGTCATCAATGGCATGAATGAGAAATTTGTCTTTAATGGTGATTTTGTTGAGGGCGTGGAAGTTAGGACACATGCGCCAAGAACCTTATTCCTTAAGTACCATGACCACAAGAAAAGAGTAGGGACTCGTACTAGGGAAGATAACCCATGCGTTGAGCAGTGCTTGAACAATTTACTCAAAATCATTTTTTGGGAAAAGGGGTGACGATAGGGACTGATATTTGGAGGAAGGATTCCTGTGACAAGGGGAATGGAATGATCATGAACACCACGGGAAAAAGGGAGTCCTGGGGAAGTGGAAAAAACCACTTGATGTTTAGAGAGGATGGATTGGAGGTCTTGTGGCACCGAGGGTGTCTCAGTTGCTTGTATGGCATGGAGTTGGTAAATAATGGTGGAATGACCTTTTTTTAGCATCTTTTCCATGCGATGGGAACTGATGATCTCTGGGGAATCGATGGTGATGCCTTGGAACTTATATTGTTGTCTCTCTTGATCAAATTGCATAGGTAATTCCTTAAAATCCATAAGAATGGGACCCAAAGTCCTTATCCATTATGCACCCAACATAATGTCATAACCTCCCATGTCAATAGAAAACATATGAGACTTCAGGTGGTATTCACCAATTTGCAGACACACATTTTCAAAACGCCCTCGACATTTCATGGACCCGCCATTGGCAATCATGATTTGAAAATTATTGACGACACACATATATCAATTAGTTTCTTGGGAAATACGTTGATGAATAAAATTATGGGTTATTCCACTATCAACAAGAATGATGACCTTCCTATGCTTAATGTTACCAATTATCTTGCGGGTTTGGGGAGCAGATAAGCTAGTGAGAGAATTTTGGGAAATGACCGATTCTACTTCAGGAGGGTCTGAGAGAGGGGTCTTGCCAGTGGATTCAGGTGACACGAACTTAAGTGGAGCTTCAACATCCTCTTCCGAAACATCCTCTAAGATGGCCATAAAAATATTTTGTTCCATACACTTGTTCCCAAGAAAATATTTGTCATCAGAATTATAACAAAGTCCTTTGAGTTGGCATTCAACTATTTCATCCCTAGTCAATTTCTAGATCTTTCGTGGAGTATAAGGAGGAGTGGTAGTGACTGGTTTAGTGCGAGGAATAAAGGGTTTTTTTTGGTTTTGAGAAGAGACAACCCGTTTTGCTTCTTTATCTCTTTTAGTAGCATCCACCCAAATATGAGGCTGAGCAATGAGGACATGGGAATGAATCTCATCCTTGAGGACACTGATAAAACATTCTTGGAAAAAATCATCAGACATGTCCTCTATACGAAAATCCAGTTGCTCAAAATAAGATATAAATTCTTTCATTGTGCCAGATTGTTTTGAATTTGTAAAAAATCCTAATTGGTTGGTGTTAGTGTCAAAGCATTCATAAATCTCTTCCACAAAGTGTGTCTAAGACACATACCCTTGAAGATCATTTTTTCTCCATTTCCACCATTGTCAACGTTATTGATCTAGATGGAGAACACCATACCAGAGTTTGGCTAACTCATTTATAATGCCATACAAAGAGAAATAATGTTCCATTTGAGTTACCCAACCAATGGAATTTGAGCCATCAAATTTGGTCACATCCACATGCGGAAGGCGTAGGTCACATTGAAAGTGATGGGGTTGAAAATTCTGGGAATGAGAGGAAGTTTCACCTTCAGTATGCAAAGGTGGGTCAAAGGAGGAAAGATCTGTAGGGATATTCAGCTTCGTGTAGATCATCGTAGTGATAGATTCAAGATGGATATTAATGTCTTGTTTGAGGTCTTGTTTGAGGTCTTGTTTGAGTTCCTCGATTGTGGCGGTGATGGAGGAATGCATGTTTTTATTGATGGTGGCAATATTGGCACTGAGTTGTCTCACTTCTTGTTGGGTTTTTGTGAAATTAGAGTGCAATGTATTGAAGCGAGCTTCCAAGTCTTGGCTACAGGTATGGGCCATGATGAAGAGGGAACACGGAAAAGGTCGGGTGGGACCACACAAAAAATTGTTTATGGGTGAATTCTATCATAATGATCAGGGAAACAAGTTGAATCTAATGGGGTAAAGCCCAAATAAGGGTGTGACAAGGGGGTTGGGTCCATGAGAAAAAAAAAATCTAAAAAATGATAGGTATGACTGTGATAAGGGAGAAGAAAGAAATCCAATGAAATAGGTCTCAAATAATGGTGCCAACATGATCCATACTTCTTTTTGTTTTGTTTTTACTCTTGTGGATTTATACTCTGATCTGAAGAATACTTCAGTGATGAAATGCCCAAATTCTTAATAGGAAGAAATGTGTAGTAATTTCGCAACCCGAATGCAGGAGACACAATTGCACGATAATAGATATTGTATGTTCTATTTATGTTTCCATTCCAAAGGTTAGGGTATTCAAGGGTTCTATAGAAAAGGGTTTTCCCTCTACTATAGCTCTCTGATATACATGTGAGGTCCAACAGTATTACTCACCCAATATCTCAGGGAACCAACTAAGGAGGCTAGACCGTACCCTTATCTGTACCACCTGACTACCCAGGTACTAGAGAGTATCTTCCCGAGTGTTTTTCTTGGTGGCACTATAGAATTTAGGCGACCAATCAGTTTATATATGGAGGGCTTCAGGAGATCTAGGTCAATCTATATATAGGTGTTGTCTGATGCACTAGTACTCAAAGGGATACCAGCAGGGGTTACACGGGTGGCCAACAAATGTGTGCTCAAGTACCAATTGTATTTCATGCATGTATGAATATTCCACCACGGGTTTATGAACGTAACAACATATCTTTGTAGCTTAAATACATCAGAATACATCTCTACTTTGGAAAAAAAAATTAACATACAATTTTCTGTCGAGGAAGGTGCTCTGATACCAGTTGTAATATTCCAGATATAAAATAGTATGTTGAACATAAATAATTAGCTAAAAATGGCATATGAACAAAAATTTAATCAGAGCAACACCACAATAATACCAAAATGATACCAGAATAACACTAGAAATATCACTTTGAATACCGAAAGAAATGTTCACTTGGCTCTTCGAGGGGGAAACCTCCAACAGATCAGATCTCTATTACAGTAATATCCAAGACCAAACTTATCATACCCTCGACTCATAGTTATACTAAATATGTCGATCAAAAGATCAATCTAGAGGGAAATCGTTCTAAAAGCGGAAGCTTCTATTAGGTCTTCTTATATTGGACTTGTTCTTCCTTATTGCTAGGCCTTATTAATATTGACCTTTATTACATGGAAATATATTATTCTACCTATGTGAAGGTCTAGGTCCCTAAAAATCACAATGTGGAGACTACAAATTTCATAGGAATAGGTAAAAAACTAATTGATCTTGGATGATCCAAAAGGAATCAGAGAGGTCTAGAAGGATTAGGAATGCTCACAGAGGTCCAGGATGATCCATAAAAGAACAAAATTTAGTCATATCAAATTCTCTAAAAAATGTCATCATTTCCTAGATCTCGGTGATAGCTTTCGTACGGAGAAAACATCACCTCAAACGAAGTTCATAGGTAAAATATATGGTTAGTCAAACTTTGAGTCAAACTAAGAAAAAAGGCAAATTCAAAGAGGTCCAAAAGGGTGACACATGTCACCACTGCAAGGGTGACACATGGCACTATAGTCTGTTGACTGCGAAAGTGACTTTGAAAATAGTACATGTTATGTGGACAAATCATAGGTTGACAAGTGGCAATGATAGTCCAATGAGAGGCTATCGCGTAGTAACCTCCCATTGGCCAATTATGGTTTATGTATATAAATATTATATGGGAGTCGACAGGGGTTGACCTAGGACCTTCCGTAAACCTTACACGAGGCTCCACGACCAATACAACACACACATGAGACTTAACCTTATATGGCATAATTTGTATGTAAGTTTGAACAAAGGTTTGAATGGAGGAAAAAGGGTCGAGGGCATAATCCCTCAACCCATGTAATATGCTTTGTAATATAACGGTGTGTCAAGATTCGTGGAGGGAATTAAACTATATTCCACCACATATGTCAACAACCATACTATATATAATATGGTTCAAGCTATATAAATTGTTGTTACAAAAAAACACTATATATAGTGTGGTCAACGGGGTTTGACCCCGCAACCCACCATACAATATTCAAACCACTTAATTGTTGTGCCATTGGCGCATTATGTTACGGAGGTTCCCATGAAATTGCATTTAAATTGATGTTGTAATTAACACAAAGGATGGAGCCCAATCAGAATCGCAACCTATTTAATGGGTGTGGATTCCCAAGAAAAAAGACACACATCCCAATGTTGGCCTAGAGTTTGAGGTGCACACGGATACCAAGGCCAATGTATTATATCGATTCATTGTTTTCGTGAAATAAGAGAATCCTAATGTGGTGTATCTCTATATGTGTTCCATGACGTATATTGACTACAAATAGGCAACTTTATACTCATCTTTTCTCATTTTCGGAGACTATTTATATCGTGATGTTATTTTTGTGCTAAGATGATCTGGATCTTGGGGGATGAGATATGGATGGCTTGAATACTGATAGAGGAGGAGCTTAGACATGCCAATATTGCATGAAAAGAAGGATGGACAAAAAAACACATGTAAATGAAGTGCTTGGGAGGTGAGGCTCAAAGAGGAGCCTCACCTCTAAAACTAATTACTAGGAAATCACTCAGAGCTAATTAATCTCACAATCAACAATAGAAAATATGAGAGATGTCAAAATGAGTAACTTGATATTATGAGAAGGCTTTTTAGGCCTTTATATAACATTACAAAATGGTCCATTGGACAAACTCAAAAAGAGCTCATTAAAAGTGTCTCTATTATTAGTATAATAGATATAACTACCTAGCTAACTATGTAGTGGAAAATAAAACTTAATACAATAATGGAAATACCTCATTAAATGAGTCAACATAGTTACCAACTTAATGAGAACTGTGACCTCAAAATGAGAACTCTGGCCCAAAAAACCCATATTTTTGCATTAAAAACACCAAAATCAACCCCCAAATCAAAAAGTGGTGCTACCGGTAGCACCATTTTTTAAAACGGGGTGAAAATTACAACATTTTTCAAACATGGGCTTCAAAACTTAGACAATAGCTCAGAAAAACCTTAAAATCAACACCTAAAAACA
>ML779596.1:269656-300391 GCA_009831015.1 Picea engelmannii
AGAGTTCTCATTAAGTTGGTAACTATGTTAGTCTCTCTTATTATAATAATAGATCTAACTACCTAGCTAACAAAGTAGTGGAAAATAAAACCCAATACAATAATGGAGAGGTGGGACTCTCTTTGACCCATATGGGAAACCTGTTAGCCCAATTAATTCATGAGGAGGTGGGAATCTCCTTGATCCACATGGTAAATCTATTATCTTTATAGTTTTATGAATTTTGAATCCAAATTTAGATCATATACCCTCTAAAATTTGGATCATTCCTCCCCCCTTAGAAAATGATGGTCCCCGTCATTTCACCCATTCTACAAAGAGACCCATGAGTACAATGTTCTAATTCTCAATGAAGGGAATGGTTTTGTGTGGTTGACCCATAACCGTTTACATTAATAAAAATGGAAAAATCATGACTTTGGAGGCTTTGAATCTCCTTCTGCAAATTTATTCATAACTTCTACTACATGTGATGAAATCCAATTCTGTCTAAGACCCATTTGAGCTACTAAAGAGATATTTTGATAGGTGTGTCAAACTTGTTCTTTGGTTGCCAATGGAGTGATAAAAAATAGGCCAAATTTGAATGGTGCGCGACCAAGCTAGTTACAGACTTGTGATTCTTCAAACAAATATATCTCATATACCAAACACGAAATGAAATTCCACAAAAACTCATTTGAGATATTGAAGAGATATTTTCATCCATATGTGGAAATATTTTTGTAGTTTTATGAGCAGGGAGAAAATGACCGTTGAATATGGTGGTATGCGTGGCCTCATTGGGTCAAATACATGTTGAGATTCAAACGATGATATCTCTCAAACCAGGAATCCCAATGAGATTATGTGAAATACTCATTTGAGATATTGAAGAGATATTTTCATCCATATTTCAAAATCCTTTTGTAGTTTCCTGAGCAGGTAGAAAAATAATGTTGAATATGGTGGTACGTGCGGCCACCTTGGGTCAAATACATGTTGATATTCAATCGATGATATCTCTTAAACCAGAAATCCAAATGAGATTTCGCAAAATACCCATTTGATATATTAAAGAGATACTCACGATGAGATATGGTAGAGCCTATGAGATGTTTTGTAGAGGTCACAAGACCTCTTTGAATTTGGATGAGTGTAGACAACCAAAAAGGATGCCAAGGGTTTGTAGAGTATCATGGACTGTTGTAGAGGTTGTGGAACCTATGTGGGAAGCATGGACACCCTGCAAATTTTTTGAAAATGTTGCAGACCAATGGATATAGTAGATCCATGTATATATGTAGTGAATCCATGTATGGATGTAGTGAATAAATATATGGTTCTCCATGTAATGGTGAACAAAGATCCGACGATAAAAAAAAAGGGCCTTGTAGTTCCTGTGGACCAATTGTGATGCTTATAGTGTATGGCCCAAAAAATGGATTCTGATAGTACCAAAAGGAGGTTAGTGATTGCTACAAATGTTTGAGCCCGCAAAATGCTTCAAATCCTTTTTCTGATGGAGAGCATACCCTCTCTGACACGATTGATTTGGATCATGGGGGATGAGATGTGGATGGATTGAATGCCAAGAGAGGAGTATCTTAGACATGCCAATCTTGCATGAAAATAAGCATGGACAAAAAAAAACATGTAAATGAAGTACTTGGGAGGTGAGGCTCAAAGAGGAGCCTCACCTCTAAAACTAATTACTAGTAAACCACTTAGAGCTAATTAATCTCACAATGAACAATAGAAAATATGAGAGAATCCAAAATGAGTAACTTGATATTATGAGAAGGCTTGCTAGGCCTTTATATAACATTACAAAATGGTCCATTGGACAAAGTAAAAAAGATCGCATTAAATGAGTCTCTATTATTATTATTGTTATAGAACTATTTGCCTCACCCTATGAAATATTGCACAGATGGCCTTTTTCCATTTCCCTATGTAGACTTTTCATCCTTTTTTGCAAATCCCAGAGCTAAAAAGACATTTTTTCCACATGTACACACCTTGCCTACTATACAACATACGTATACGTAGGATGCACCACTACAACTCACGTACATCGGGATTTGTGCCCAAAAATAAAAAATGGTGTTGGGTTTCCATGTCATGACAGGAGATAAATGATCCTTGGCCTTCCATATATTGGAAACGTTCTGAATCGGCCCTTCAGTTCCATTTGAAGGATATAAATGGGCCAATTTTGAGCTATGGAAAAGAGGAGAAAGAATTCAACTTTGAGGGAAAAGTTACTATGGGGAAATTATTCACTTCATATTGAGTCTGCATCCCTTTGTCCTTTAAGTCTGAACACAGTGTTCATCCCCCAAGCTCTTCCCTTATTGATTGAGAATTTCATTGTCTCTCTTCTATGAGCTTGCTTTTGGTGGAGGATTGAAGTAATGGAGGCCCAACTGGAAGGAACTTACTTTCTCAGTTTTGAACCATGGCGACATGAAAGTCTGTAACGTTTTCACTTCTGTTGATCATATATTAATAGAAATACTCTTTTCTCGTCCAATTGATATCTTGAAAATATTTGAATTATTATTCCATGGGCGTATTTGTTATGTATATTAATGGATTATTCTATTGAATGAGATAACATCATATATTATCACCATATACCTGCTTTGCTTGGTTGTTGAGGAATAGTTGTAGGTATATTGCTTTGGGTTAAGTGCTCAACAGTGGAATTCATCGAACATCTAGATGAGGTAAGCCTTTTGTCTTTTCTTGATAACATATTTGTTTATATAGCATACTTGAGTATAGAGTTGATTTCTGCAGTCATTTCTGTCTGTTGTGGTTTTCCCTAGACATAGAGAGATTTTCCTCGTAACAATTATACTAGATCTAACTACCTAGTTAACTAAGTGGTGGAAAATAAAACCCGATATAATAATGGAAAGATTTCATTAAATGAGTATCTATTATTATAATAATAGATCTAACTACATAGCTAACAAAGTAGTGGAAAATAAAACCCAATACAATAATGGAGAGGTGGGACTCTCTTTGACCCATATGGACAACCTGTTAGCCCAATTAATTAATGACGAGGTGGGAATATCCTTGATCCACATGGGAAATGTATTAGATTTATAGATTTATGAGTTTTGCATCCAAATTTAAACCATATACCCTCTAAAATTCAGATCATAAGAGGTCATTTGTAAAAATCTTAGTCCATGTTGACATTAATGGGCACCATAGTGCATCGTTTAAACGTATAAAGGAGGTAAAATTGAGAATTTTCATACTATGGTCAAATTTATACTCAAATTTCTCATTATTTCGCAAGGAATTCAATGGTAAACTCATTTTTTGAGATTAAGCAGTAGAATTAAAGAGAGTCCGTAAAATTGTCTTTTTGTAAGTCCATGTTGTAATGTAGTTTGACATTTTGAGATGATGAAGAACAATCTTACTATCTAAGAGGAATTGAATATGAAGTAATATATGTCATCAATATTTTATAATTTGAGTTCTTTTATTTTATGATTTGTCATCTCAATAATATGCAAATTAACCATTGGTTTATGTGTTTTTGGATAAGGAGCACAACATCATTTTTTTGTAAATCACCTCAATATGATCAAGAAATAATTTTGACTTAGGTTAGATGTTAATATGTATATGTTAAAGGAATAAGTGGTATCTATGGATTTTCGGATCAAGTGGTATCAAAACTAGTTTTGACGTGAATTTGCAAGATGTTGATGTGACAAGGTCCAAGACTTAAGTTATTGAAGGGTTTGAAGACTTATCAAGAGAAAAAAATGAGTAAATCTCTCATGAAGTTGAAGCTACAGAAGAAAATTAATTGATAGATCCAGAAGGAGAATTATGAGTTAAGGATGCAGTTGCAAACTCTTAAGGAAGATAAATAGAAGAGTAATTTATGCAATGCATTAATTTTTTCCATAGATTCAACTTTGATTATAGTGAAGAGTTTACTGTCAATTACCTGTTTCTTGTAAGTTGTATTCAGGTACTTGTTTTAGGTTCAAAATATCATTTTGAGTTTGAAAATAGTCTTGGTGAATGTATGAGTTAACAAATTGTGAAACTTATATATTCATGTTTGTTTTGTATTCCTCCATACCACATTGTCCATTAAGTGTCTGCCTCTCAATGTGAATTCCCTGACTACATGAAGTGTTACTTACTATTCGAATTTAATTGAGAAACATTTCCATATATTTAACCTTTTTAACCTATTTGATACACCCATCAACCAGAAAAAACTATTGCAATAACTGAGGGTCCCTAGCTTTGCACTATTGAAATCTAGTGTAGACTTTATGGATAATAGTACCTGCAAACCCTAGAAATATCCTACATTGTTGTAGGATCTTGTACTTTCGTGCTTCCTGATATGTACGTGAATTTCCTTAAGAAAACCCTCGTATATGTGTTTGTCTCCACTAAGACCCATGTACAAGTACTAAAAGACTATATGAAACTATGTACGATGTGACCCTATTGTTGTGGAACCAATTGGATGAGACCCACTTGTAATTGTCCCTATTATATCCTCTCCCTAACTTGATGTTTATATGGAAGTCCTTCTCCACCTATCCAAGATCTCCTTGAATGACATTCCTTCATGATCCAACTCTCTCTATATCAATGTCATGTCTTCGCCTTCACCCTAGGGTTTATTTTATAAGATTGAGTTATGACCTAACCCTAATATCCAAAGTGATTGATGGTTGGTATTAATTCTCACCTCACTGGAGTTCAATGGCCATTATTTAATTCACTAATTCTAATTAAATAATTTCCTTAAATAAATATCAACTCTCTAGTAAAATCACTTTACTTTAATAATTCCTTTAATTAAAGTGAAGTATCAAGGTAGAAGTCTTTGTACGATTTCCACACATATAGATACTTAGACCTATGTGGAAATACCCTTCTGATACTACCAACCATCTACACTCCATATTAGCGAGGAAAGTATTATGCACCACTCCAAGTTTGTCTCTGAAGAACACAAACTTCCCTTTAATAAAGGGTTTGGTAAGAATATATGCAACCTTCTCATCGATGGAAATATATTGAAGCTTCTCTACTTCCTTATGGATCATATATTGAATGAAGTAGAATCTAATATCAATGTATCCTGACCTATCATGTAATATTGGATTCTACGATAGTTTTATACAACTATGATTATATTAGTATATAATCATAGGCTCCAACTTCATATCAAATAAACTTGTAAGAAATTTGCAATGCCAAATGGATTCACAACTAGCCATAATCACTTCCATATACTCTTTCTCTGCTAGACTGAGTTCTACAGAAGTATCCTTCCTTCTACAGAAGTATCCTTCCTTCTAAAGAAAGTAATCATTGTTTATCCCGCGTTGAAGTAGCACCCCGAGGTGTTATTTCTATCTACTAAAATTCTTTCCCAATTTGAGTCTATATATCCCTACATCCTCACTTCATCTCCTCCAATATACCTCAATCCATACTCGAATGGACCTCTCAAGTACCTAAGAACATGCTTCACTGATATTTAATTCACCCTCCTTGGCTCCACCATGAACTGACGTAAGGTGTTTAGAGAAAACCATATATTTGGCCTGGTGTTGACCAAATACATCAAGGACCCTATTAGTTTCTTGTATATCCTGGGATCCACTAAATATGAATATGATATAACAACCTTCTTCATATTGATAACCATAGGTGTATCCATTGGTATACAATCCTCCATTCTAAATCTCCTCAAGACATCAACTATATACTTTCCTTGACCAAGGAAGATCTCTCCCAATATCTGTCATACCTCTAACCCCAAGAAATAATGCATCAACCCAGTGTCCTTCATCTCAAACTTTGTAGCTAAATATTCTTTGCACCCTGCAATAATTTCTTCTACACCAGTGAGAAACAAATAATCTACGTACATAACCAATATGAGTGTATTAGACCCAACAAGTATGTAGTACAAGTTAGGATCCACCTCACTCTTGGTAAAGCTCAGACTCTGCAAGTATCCATCAATCCTAGAATACCATGCCTTGGGTGCCTATTTGAGTCCATATAAATATTTATTAAGCCTACACACATGAGACTCCCTCCCATATACCGCAAATACCTAAGGTTCATCTATGTATACTTCCACCTCAATTATCTCATTTAGGAATGTTGTCTTCACATCCATGTGATGAATTCTCCACCTCATAATTGAAGCAATATAAATAAAAACTCAAATAGAAGCATATCTGGTGACTGGAGAAAATGTCTCCTCATACTCCACTCCCTCTTTATTGGAGAACCCTTTCGCCACAAAACTCAACATGAACTTCTCAATGCTACCATTTTCAACATGCTTGATCTTGTAGAGCCACCTAGAACTCACAACTGGCTTCCCCCTTTGATCTCGGCACTATGTCCCAAACATAATTCCTCATAATAGAGGTGTACTCCTCTACCATGGAATCATTCCATACCCTTTGGTTTGTTTCTTTGACAAAATTGGAAGGCTCAAAATCAATGATGCTACTCATAAGAACCATATAGTTCAAAAAAATTCTTGATGGAATATGCTCTATAGCCGCACTCTTAAGAGTCTCACCAACATCCCTCAATATATTTAATAGCCACCTATATCTTCTGATATAAATGGAAGGGGCTAACAAATCCTCCCAACCTAAATTATGACTCACAACCTATTTTTTATCATCCTTCGGAGCCTACTTCTCCTCATCCATTGTCACTCATGATGACTCATGAGATCTCCTAGATGCAAATTTCTCCTTGGACATAACATCTCTACTCAATTGTATTCCTCTATGCTTGTATGAAGATCTTGTAATCCTTTGAGGTCTCTCTATAACCCATAAATATATCCTTTTGTCCTGAAGGCTCCAACTTCATCCTCTTATCCATAGGCACATGGATGTAGATAGTACAACTAAAGGTCCTCAAATGTCCTATCTCTGAATTCACCCCTAAGAAATCCTCCTCCATATTTTTGTCCCCCAATTTCTTGTGAGGACTTATGTTCTACACATATACTATCGTGTTACATGCCTCTTCCCAAAGAAACATAGGAAACTCCTGGTCATGTATCATATCCCTAGAAGAACCAATGATTCACTAGTTCTTTCTCTATGCAACCCCATTTTGTTGAGGGTTGTATGAGACTATCAACTCCCTCTTAATCTCTGCCTCCTTGTATAAATCCTTAAATTCATTGCATGTGTACTCTCCCCCATTTTACAACCTCAAGACCTTGATATTATTTTTTGTATGGTTCCCTACCTGAGTCATGAACTCATGAAACTGATTGAGGACCTCATCCTTGGTCTTCATAAAGAAGATCCAGGTTTTCCTGGAAAATTCATCAATGGATGTAGCATAGTGTGATGATGCCTACATTGATGTTATTGATATCGAACCACTCACATATGAATGTATAAGATCCAAGATCCCATTATACCTACTCTCATTTCTTTGAAAAGTAACATTGGAATTCTTGGCAAGTGCACACCCTTTACACACTTCATGTTGCTCAATACTGAACTCTGGAAGACCTGTAACAATCCCCCTAAGAATCGGTAATGCCTTGTAGTGTAGGTGTCCCAACCTCCTATTTCATTGCTCATGTACACTCTCACTATCGTGTACCAATTCTTGAATAGGATTTCCTTGCAACATTTACCAAGTGCCCTCTCTAACCCCAATGATAGATTTCTATGGATGTATGAGTACTTTAACTCTTTGAAAAATAATGGAAAAACCTTTGTCCTCCATATATGAGACTAAGATAAAATTATTCTTCAATATTGTTTGTAAAGAAAATACTGGGAATCCAACGAACCTCCTGACTTAATCTAGAATGTAACTTTTCCCTCTCCCTTCACTGCATACATGGAATCATCACCAAGACGCACATGAACATATAATTTCCTCTTCATCAGACTACTAAATAGCTTGCTTTGTTTTGTCATATGATGATATGCACCACTATCCAAGAACCATGCACTCCCGATAGTTATGCTCATAGAAAGAAAACAAACAACTGAGGAATCCTTCTCAAACTTCGTTGCAAACTCATATAGTTTTGTCTCTACTGATGATTCTTTATGCATATTTAATTTTACTTTCTTCTTCTCTGGACACTGAGATGCATAAGGTCCATTCTTAATACATGAGAAGCACTTTATTTTACTCAATTCCTTCTTCTTCCCTGGCTGTGATGATCCTCTATCATTGTTACCCTTCCTGTTGGAACTCTTTCATTTTCCCTTATTTTTCTTACTCACAAGAGCCAACTTCTCATCACTACTTCCCTTGTTGTTTCTCTTAGAATCCTCTCAACTCTCTTCCTATATTGTTGTACATGCATTTTGGACACAGTTTTGAGGAAAATCATAAGTATGGAGGAGGTGATTACAAAAAAAGAAAGAAGAGAAGGCGAGAGTGGAGTGCACATTAAAGAAGCATCCAGGATTGAATTGCATAGTAAAACCATACTTGGCAGTTAAAAGAAAGAGAATAAATCAAGAGAATAAAGAAGGAAGATGAAGCATGTGAAAAGAAAGGACAATAATTCGACATGCAAAAGTAGAGAGATGCGCAAAAGCAGTAAGAACAAAAGTCGATAAGGAAAAATAATCATGCAGACGTAAAAGAAGGAAAAGGATGCCCAATCAAAGAGTCAACATGAGTCTTAAACGAGTCAGAATAAGTTGCAATTGGGTTTTTGGAATAAGGAAGTAGGGTTTTGAGCCCTAGATTTTATGTATAAATATGTAATGGGTTGGGAAGAAAGGGGTTCATGAGGAGAGTGAGAGAATAGACTGAGGATGAGAGAGAGTCTATGTTTGAAGGTTTAGGGAGAGTTATAAATAAATTCTTGCATAGGAGAGTGGCTAGGAAAGATGGAGAGAGAGATATCATGATATATCTATTGTAAGCGCAGTGCACAAGCCTGAAATTATTATAGAAAACATAATAAAGAAGCCATTCATTGTGGATGTAACCCAAATTTTGGTGAACCATGATAATTACCATATATCCTTGTATTTTCATGTGATTGTTGATGAATAGTATGTCTATGCATGTTAGACTAGATCTATTTATTATGTGATCATTGGGCAGTATTTATAGATGTTATGGTGAATAATTTATGTTGCAATATGAATCACGATGGTATTTCATAAAATCCATTACTAAGTAACCAAGGGATAACAGACTCACGTACATGAACTCAAATATTGTGCAGAACTATGTAGGGTGTGACCGTGTTGCTACGGCTCCAATCGACCGAGACCCACTTACGACTACCCATGTTTTTTATTCTCCCTGACTTTATATCTATATGGAATTCCTTCTCCATCTATCCAATATCTCCTTGTATGGCTATCCTTTGTGATCCAACTCTCTCTATATCAATGTCATATCTTCTCCTTCACCCTAGCCTTTCTTTTATAAGATTTAGTTATCACCAATCCTAATATCTAAAGTGATTGTTGGTTGAGATTACTTCTCACCTCACTTGATATCAATGGATATTATTTAATTCAATAATGATAATTAAATCATTTCCTTAAATAAAACTCAACTCTCTAATAAAATAAATTTACTTTAATAATTCATTTAATTAAAGTAAATTCACGAAGTAGAAGGATTTGGAAAATTTCCACAAGTGTAGACACTTATACCTGTGTAGAAATACCTATCTGATTCTACCAAACATCGCAAAAGAGGGATACACACAACATAATCTAGGTAGAAAATCCAATAAAGATAAAAAAGGAGGAAGTAGAAAATAGAGAATAGGCATTGGGATCCCAAGAAACTCTACCAAATGCATTTTCCAATAGTAGTAAAACTCCCTACTCTTCCAAGTTACAATTCTCTCCTATAATTGTAGGGGTTTGGTTACTACAAGATATCAAGAACCGATACGATATATGATCTGTATAGAAATACCAGGCCTTTTCTTGCTCCAAGAAAAAAAACTAGCGGGAATGTTGTGTGATTAATTCACAAAGGGACTTTGTAGGAATGTACACCTTTTTATACCCAGTTCTATTTGATATCCTATACTATGGGACAATCCATAATTGTATGTACACTTTACATGTGAACAAGGTGACATGGCATAAAAATGCTCTTCAAGATATATGTCTCAATCTACCACAATGAAAAATTAGATTGTTGGAGCACACTTAAATTTTTTGGTGATGCAATCCCACTCTGCAGCATAATTTTGGAAAGGTAATTAAATTTAATCATATATCCATTAGAAAATTGATGTAGCCCCCCTCCCCTCCTAGGGTTTCTGCAACCTCCTGGTCAAGGATCTTCAAAATACTCAAGTCGAATAGGCTTTTTGGGTCTCTAGAAAACCCTGGAAAACTTACACAAGCCCCTGATTTGTTACCTCAGATGTTTGAATTAACTACAAATAAGTTTTTTGGCGCCTTTGGTACCCTTAATTGGTGGGATCTAGCTCCACTTGTTAGGTTTTTCTCTTTGTGTGACCACCATCTATAACCTTGGGTCAACCTTCTTCATAACTTCAAGCTTCGGTGGTTTTGTGACCTCCACCCTCATTTCCTTACGAAATGCTTCACACCTAAAGCGACAATAGAATGCCACGTGATATAAAAAATTACAGCTGAAATTTGTCCTCTGCAATTTGATGACACACTTCCACTTCAGATCAATGGCCATGATCTCCTTCACTAAACTGACCTTCGAGAGTTTTGGGATACTCCGCCTTCGCCTTCCCTATGAAGGAATCTTCCTCTGAAGCTCTTGGATCTCCGACACGTCTCTTCTCTCAATCTGCTAGTCCAGATCTACTTCGGCCTTCACGACTTCACGAGGATTTCACTCGCTCCACGCGATTTCCTCCGAAACTCTATCTCCCAAATTCTCCAATCTGTTGCCATGTATCTCCTTGCAGCCAATGGTTAGGATTCACTTATCTGCTTTGGGACTTCAGTGATCCCCACTCTTTACACACTTCCAAACAATCTGAACCATGAAGTGACAAATAACTCCATGGCTATCCTCGATGCAACTCTTCCATATCTGACAATATGGAATGATTCTTCTTCCTTGGAACAAATCTTACTCATTCACTTTCTAAATATTAAAAGTCTCCTCCCTATTTAAGGAATCTCACCGCTATCTCTTTTGATCTTGTCCCCCCTTAGAACTATTAACTTCTCAGAACATTTTTTCGACACTTAATCGGATTTTGACTCTATGCACGCCTTGCACCAGGTCTTCTTCCACTACTTAGCTTCTTTGTGGATGATTGTGCACACCTTGCAACAGTTTTTCACACTCTTCTGCAAAATACTCTTAAGCTACTCCTCCTGAGCTTCTGAGTCAAAATACTTTGTCGATGCACTCCTTGCGAACAATATTCATTCTTTGCATACACAAACTTAACGTTATCTCTTCTCAACTTTTGAGTCGAAACAGACTCTATCAACACACTCCTTGTGGACACTATGCACTCCTTGCACAGGCCCATAGAAGAGAAGCAATTGAAAATTATCTAATATCTGACAGATCCATACATTAAATAATGTAAATGCATTCAAACATAAGAACAAGTAATAAGAGATAAATGGAAATAAATGGAAATCCTACCATTCTTTCATTCAGATAGGCACAATGACAACAACAACATACATTTGGAACAATGCTTCTCTGTTATATTCATTCAACTGATATATACATGGATTCATACAATTCTCTTCAGCATCTCTCAACAACTGTTAACAACAACAACTCTCTCTCTCTCAGCAGCAGCAACAACCTTCTAATTTTTCAGCAGCCTCTTTTGGGAAAACATTACATTTATTTATACAAAACGAGCTCATAGATGTTATCCTATCGAAATTAAATCTTTCAACCACTAAGGATTTATTACAATAAATGTTTGAAATAGACAGATAAGAGAAAATGCATTGAATTTGTACTGTAATCTACACATTAAAGGAAAATGCATTCCCCATCGATCTCATGCGATGTCTCAACTCCTGAACATTTAATATGTTCTTAAATTACAATGTTTTCAATATATTTGCATGGTATTCCCTTCTTAAATTCAAAAAACATTTCAAAATACGTGTTAGGGCGCTGAGCTGTCTCCCACTTGCGCTTTGATGCCAATGCTCCTACATAAAAAATAAAGAACATTTTTTTCAATATTCCCTATAGTAATGATCAATGAAATCATCACAAATTGAGATTTCCAAAAGGGGGTAGATATAGATGGAAAAATAAAATATTGCAATTGAGGCATATATTTAAGTGATTGGATGGAATCCTAGAGTAGGGATCATTCCTTATAGACAATAAACACATTTAGTCTCATTTTCTCTTATCGATAATTTCAAACGAAAAACCCATAACAATTTATCTCAAAGAAGAAGATAATTATGGACATATTCCCTTCAAGTTTAATCCTCTATCATTAGAAGACAAGAAGGCTTGGGAGATAATCAAAGAAGCACACACAAATTTAGTAAAAGGATCATACTTACATGTTTGGGAAATAAAAATCAAGGAAAAAAATCATAAACTCAAAGAATGGGAAAATTATTCATACATCTCCTCGACAAAGAAGTGAGAATAAATCCACAACAAGTTGGGTGAACTATAGAGGATAATGGAAACAAAAACCATTAGAAATAGACAGGAAGAGGGAAATCAAAAATAAAATCCATTAAACACATAGAAATGAGGATGAGTATTAGATAATAAAATATTGAAGTCATACAAAATTCTTCCACAAGTAAGCTAAGGTATGACAACTTATAAATCATGTACAATAAATCATGTTGTGGGACAACTAGAAGATCAACCACTTCCATGTTCTCCTCCAAGTGGCTCATGATCACTTCAAACATTTCTAATCAAAAGGTTCAAGTCAATTAAAACCTCCTTCGGATAAGATGACATAGGGTATACCCACTATCCTCATTGAAGAATACAACATTAGACTTACCTTTGGAATATCTAAACAAGAAATCATCCAAGCAATGTGGGATCTAAAACTAGACAAAGCAACAAGTTCAGACTAATTCACAAATGATTTTTACAAATCTTGTTGGGAAATCATAAAATCAATATTAGCCATGCATGGGCTCTTCACTTAGTGAACTTGTGACATAGCATGTGTTTTCGTTGGATATTACAGAATACCCTTACTTTCACTAGATATTGATAAATACCTCCCAAAATCCTTATATTGAAATCTCATCCCAATACATATTTCCAATAAAAAAGCGTATTTTTACTAGATGCCCTGTTATATACCCCCTAATACCCCACATCACCCATACCCCCCAAATTCCCAATACCTTAAAATATATTAACTTTAATTTTCACAATTTTAAACCCCCCTTTATGAATAAATGTGAAAAGATAATGGTCAACAGTGTCGATCCCCCATAAGGTTATGTGCTCAATGACTCAAGTCATATTGAAAGAATAAGAGGAATGATTAACTCCTTCGTTTTGGTTCTTATTCTAAAATATTGAAACCCCACCTCCTTGTTTACATTTTCAACCATGTCTCTAGGCAATTCCTTTAATAAGACAATATCCAAAGTAATGGAAATATGGCTAAGCTCTTTCCTTCCCTTTTTAATATCCAAAGAATGAGGCAAGTTTGTTAGAGAAAAACAACTTATAAGAAGCATTCTATTGGTGCAAGAGACCATCTATTCAAGTTGGTCCTAGTAATAAGGAGGTATATGGTTCTCAAAATCTATATGTATAATGATTTCAACAAATTTCATCATGAATTTATCTTTGTGGTTCTTAATAAATTTGGCTTCTGCTTGAAATTTATAAAATGGATCTAATATTGTATTAATCATCCTTGGATTTACCCTCCCATAAATGGTTGGTCAACCCCCTTTCTCCAAACCTTGAGATCTCTTTGTTAAGGATTCCCTATCTCCTCTATATTATACATATTAATGGTAGGAACATTAGGTCAATAATTGGGTGAATTACAAACCCAAGTATCAACTCCTAGAATCATTATAGTTAGAGTATTAAAATCCATTACCCATTCTAAATTTATCAACATCACTCTCTTGATTGGTGGGGAATCGATGGAAATTTCTTGATGATTTAGAAAAATATTGGATGAGTATATTGAGGATTTGGGAGGCATGGAAAATAAACACATGATCAACATATATGGATGGAACATGCCTCTACATATTTTATAGAACATGGCCCAAGTGTTCAAATTCAAACTAGTCCCCTAATGTCGAGTAGTCAAATACCTAGAGGTTCCTACACCCAAGTTTGCTCCATGGAAACTAACTAGTCCTTAGGCTTACAAAAGGTAAGAAAAAATGACTCACTTGGGATCACAAGGGATCAAGATGATAGGAATCCTAGTGGTATTGATCAAATCAATGCTTTCATCACTGATTATTTTCCTTTGTTAGGAATGTTAGCCCTCACAAGCATTGTGCATCTAATAAGTTAATATATTAGAAATTTCTTATGGAAGGAAGGAAAAACAAACAAGAAAAATTATCACCTGTTAAAATGAAATTTTGTCCATGTAGAAAGAGACAGTGGGGAATGACCATCCAAGACCCCCACTTTATGAACCTAGTCCTAGGAGAAAAAATATCATGTAAATTAGTCATTGAACAATAGTATGAAATGAAGAATATATGAGAAATATGATCCATACACTAATCCATGATAGAATTTGCATAAAATTAGAAAATAATAGTTCCAAACAAATCAAAGAAACACAAAACAATTAAATACCATGATTTCCTATGGAAAACCATTTCGGGAGAAAAACCCCACACTTCAAAGAAAGATCAATGTATTCGTAAATAAAAAACAATGGTTGAAATATACATTTAGGGATGTTTTCTTAATAGGATTAATCTACAATGAGATCCTTCTTTCTTTGATTTCTAAAATAAATATGGTATAAAATATGCACTTTAGGACTACATTGGCCACACAAGACTATATGGGCCAATAGGCCAACTCATATGGCCTCTACCATGAGGAATATTACAGTGCAATATCCTAAGCCATTAACTAGGCTTCATTATATGGAATACTATGAAAAAATACCATGGGCCCATAAACCATGAATAGTAAACTCATCATTGATTGTATCATGTCTATCCTAACTATTATATGACCAAGTCAAGAATAACCAAACATTCGTCCCTTTAAACTAGACATGGGATAAAAAAACTACCCCCTCAAATTTTATTAACTAGGTATCCAAGAATACAACATGCCCCCTATCACCTAAGTCTACAGTTAGACTTTCATCGGTGAACCATCAAACTAGGGGTATGCATGCCTAAATAGCTACTAGATCCATATTCCCATTTACACATGTGATGAAATCCAAATCTAGAAAAATAAATACAATCATCTGCATAAGTATGTAATGCTATGAAACATCAACCTATTTCATTGCCAACATCCCTCTTGATCCAAATATAATTACAAAAATGAAATACTTCTCAACAAAATAATTCCGCCGATAGGAATCCCCCTATTAGAATCGATGGTTTAATCATCCTTTTAATTACAAATTCCAATCTGATGTCCAACAATTAAAGATTCTCGCATATTATTCGTCTTACACTTAAATGCATGAATGAGATTTAATGTTCATAAATTCCTTGCATTTTGGAATGCAGCGGTTAACATGTTTACTTTTTCACATTTACATAATCATATTAAGAAACTACTGGATGAATATTTTATTTCCACGTTGAGTAATTAGCAAACACTATCACGCCTCACTACCTCACACTCCTCATTGCCACTGATAGTAGGTCTCAAATGTTGCCACGTTTTTATGGATTTGAATCGATCCATGGTTCACTGCTAGCATTTCAATTCACTCGAGCCATGCCAAGTTTTCCACCTCATGTATGAGGCAACGAAGATAGCATACCATTCGTATCCAGCGAGTATAGAATTTGCAACCAGCTCAGGAATCGCATCTACACACAACTGCGTAGTTTCTCCAGTACTCAGCTCCAGCCAGCATGCAGATGTGCAGCTAGGGTAAGAAACCTAGCGCTCTCCTTTATATGTATATATAAATTAACTAGGTTAAGTTTAGGGTGCTGGATGGAAATATCACAAAACAATTCTCTGATTTTTCTCCAAATTCCTCACTCGGAACTTTTTATGAACACAGTAGGCTTATGGAATATGGGTTTTAGCTGGGAAACTATTGTTTTTTCTTTCATATTTTTTTATTTTTTTATTAACGTTCTGGAGTATTGGAGTTAAAGGTTTGACTCTCCAACCTTAATACATGAGTGTTCAAGAGGTCAAATTTCAAAGATGTAATTTTGGAACCCTAATTGTGACGGACGAGACAGTCATGGAGGTTGTCGCCCTGTGCATAGAAACTCATGGAATAGAGAGGAAAATGCATGTTCTTTGTTCGATGGGTTATGGGTGCAAATACACGTCTACAACTATAGTTGGATACATAAATAGGGTTCTTGTGTAGATGATTAGGGCTCTCAGTTTACATCTTTTTAGATTTGACCAAAGAATCAAAAAGGTTTTTTTTCCAAATTTGTTTTATTCTTCTGTGTGAAACTCAATCAAACAAATAGGTATTTCAATGAATATAATAGCATGGTAGGATGCAGTAAGAATATACCATGGACATGGGAGTAAGTGTAACCATATGTATTATGTAATGTCCCTTTCCAAATATGAGATCCAGAGAGGAGGCTTAATGGTCTAAACTGCCCTGTTAGACTATAGCCATGGCTAAAAAAACGGGTAAACAGGGTTACTAGAGGTCACTCAAGTCAAAGGTGTTATGTTCGAAAAGTGACATTGAGCTAAAAATGGATAAAAGCGCTTTTAAGTCATTATGAGCTAAAAATAGAAGTCAACAATGAATTAGGGTTTTAGAAGTGAATTAGGGTTTCAACATTGAATTAGGGTTTTGGAAAGCTATAAGAGAAGAGTCAGCGACCTAATTCATCATTATGCAGATTATGACTTGTCATTGAGGAGAGAGGCACATCTCAGGAGACATAGTTCAGTGGATTACAGTAGGAAGACACCAGTTGGATAATTTTGGTGTTGAGAGACACACCCTAGTCACTGGGAAGATAACACATGTCTTCCATCATTCTTCAGCAGAAGTTACACAGGGGCCAACAACAAGGGTGCACTTATCCAGGGTGAGGGCGCAACTCCTGAGGAGGTTTAGTGGATCGACTTTTCCCATCCAGGGGGAGTTCAACGATTCCCCTCCGACCCAGTTGAGAGGAAGACAACGCACATCTTTTTCCTTGTTCCTCATCAGATTCTGACGGAGGAATAATCTAGGGTGCATTTTCCAGACTTGGAAGTGCGACACTTTTGGCGAACACATTCAGGGTTCTCGAGTGAGCATCATATCAGATTCAGGGAAACCCTTCCAACCCATTTCCAAGTAGACCAAGGCAATCATTTTGAGATACATCTCAACTGATTCCGATGGTGGAATCACTATGACGCATTTTACCAGTGAGAGAGGGATGGATTCCCCCAGGGGGACCCATCCGGGGTCCAGACCCACCAACAGAGGAGCCAGTTAGTTACCAGGCTTGAGAGCTAGAGCAGGGCACACCATTTGGGATAGTTTGAAGGCCATTCTGAGAGGTATAGATGCCAGGGAAAACTTTCCAAACTTCCAACAATTATCGTACGAGATGCCATAGTTCCAGCTCATCCATTGATTCTGTAGTGCTCATCTATTATCGGGTATTATAACTTAGTTTTCTTATTGTATTCCAGCTAATATCCGTTTTTCTTTTGATCTAGTTGAGTGAGTCATTTAATTCATCTTCATTCGGCCTTTGTACTCCACGGAGATATCATAATATAAACTTTACAGTCCTTTGTCGCATTTGGTATTTGTATGATCATTTATATATTGTAAACAATTAATCCTACACACACATTAGCAACGTTTCCTAGACTAGCCAAGTCAATAACATTATAGTGGTATCAAAGCTTTAGTTCTACCAGCCTGTGACTAAAGATGATGAGTGCAGCAGAAGACCCAAAGGGCCATGAACACATAGGTGACGAATATGTCACTTACAACAGGCATAGTAAAAGAAGGTTTAGGCCTGACTTTCCTCATTTTCCTCCTAGCTCAGAGGAAGATGAAGAGTCACACAGAGAAGATGATAGAAGGGAAGAGTGTGATGTTAAGCGTGAGGCAGAGAGGCTGCTAGGAGACAGATATCAACAACCAGAGGGTAGTGTCAAGACCACCATGGAACCAGAGACAACTTTCATGCAGGTTATCAGCGATATGTTAGCTAGTCAATGGACCATGTCTCAGTCCTTGGCACAGGTGGTTGACAGATTGGCTAGAGTGGGCACCCCAGACACACAAACCCCACATGCAACATAGGGGAACTCGGGAGCATGCAGTGGACCCCAATCACCCACTCGCACATACACCTCTGCGAATAGGATTCCCAGACCCTTGTTTCCCAGTTTCCAGAGGGCACCCCTAGTAGTATCACAGTCGTCGATAGCACAGAGGCCACTCACTCATGCAGAGGAAATAGTAGAGTATCGGAGGGAGTACGCAGCATTGGGTCATGACTTTGATCAGGACATGATCCTAATCGAGTACTATGGACTAAGACTTAGGAACCGCCCCAGAGAGCCACAGAGAGGAGGACCACAACAACAGCAAGGGAATAACATGGATTTCATCTGAAAAGTTGGTAAACTCACCATACCTTATTTCGACATATCGTCCAAATGCACCATCAGAGCTTGGGTATAGAAGCTAGACACATACTACAAGCTCAATCAGGTGACCGAGACAGAGGCCATCAATTTCACGACCTTACACTTTGAGGGTGAGGCACACGAGTTGTGGTATCATGGATTGGTGACATTGGGTCACATACGCATCACCTCCTATAGGGAGTTCACATAGAGGCTCATGGACAGGTTTGACATAAGGGATCCCGAGATTCACTTCACGGATCTAGCCCAGTTGAGACAAACTTACACAACAGAGGCTTTCATCACTTAGTTTCAGCAGGTAGCCGTGGCAGTGACATATATATCAGAGCCCAGGATGATCATGCTATTCACAGAGGGACTCACAGAGCCTTTAAGAGGATGGGTGAAGGCATACATGCCTCCCACCTTGTAGGATTCCATCCTTCACACTTGAGATTTGGCATACTTAGTGCCAAAGACTAAAACTTTTTCCAAACCCTTTGTACCCCAAAAGGATCAAGACAGGAAGCCATTCCATAGAGAATGGAAGGGTAGGGAGAAGTTGGATTATGAGACTAGGCGAGAGCTTATGAGGAAGAATGTTTCCTTCAACTACAGAGACCCTTGGGTCCCATGCCATAGCTGCATGGGAAAGGGAGATATTCATTATATTGAGGTGGCAGCAGACAGTGTGGACAGTGAGGAGGAGGAGCAGGACAGTGGATCCACTAGCATAGAGGAGGATTCATCACAGGTAGAGGAGAAAACTCCACGTAGACCATTGACATCGATAGGATCCCATCCTCCAGTAGTCCCACAGCTGCCTGAGAAAGCTAACTGGAGGAAACCAGCAAAGGGAGGATTCATAGCGACCCTTTCTGGTGTTCCCAGGTATTATACACTCTGGATCAAAGGGACTATGCAAAGGAAATGAACAATCGCCATGATAGATGATGGGGCCACCCACAACTTCATCGATGCTTCACTAGTATCGAGACGGGCACTTCAGACAGAGAAGTTTGAGGGGTTTGATGTTGCAGTAGCAGATGGCCACACAGTGGAGTGTCTAGACAGAGTCCCAGACTTGGAGGTAAAGTTAGGTAACTACACAGTGAGAGACACATTTTATGTGGTTGACCTATCTAACACATATGTGGTGTTGGGAGTTTAGTGGATGATTACCTTGGGAAAAATCACCACCAATTACCAAGGTTGTTCTAAGAAGTATTTTGACAGGATCACCCAGGACAATTTCAACCAAAAGGATGGAGACGATATTCAGACATGGGGAGGTAGCATATGTCATCGATTGTTTGATCACTTCATGAAAGGATTCAAAGGGTCGACAACAGTATCATATAGAGATCAAGAATTTTTTAGGACAACATCAACAGGTTTTTGAGTCGATTCCACCAGGGAGACCACCTGACAGGGGGTTTGAGCACATCATTGAGTTGGAAGAGGGGGCCAAACCGATGAACACCCCCACCTATCTTCGTCCTAGGAGGTTCAAGGATGAGATAGAGAAGGAAATCAAGGAATTTCTAGCGATGGGACACATCAGACCGACCAACAGCCCATTCGCTTCTTCAGTTGTCTTAGTTCTGAAGAAGGATGGAACCATGAGGATGTGCATTGATTACCGATCCTTGAACAAGAAAACCATCAAGAACTGGTATCCTATTCCACGCGTTGACGAGTTGATGGATGAACTACATGGGGCATTTTTCTTCTCAAATATTGATCTATGCTATGGGTATCACCAGATCAGCATCTGAGAGCAGGACATAGAGAATACAAAATTTCGATGTCACTTTGGACATTTCGAGTACTTGGTTAAGACATTTGGGGTAACCAATGCACTCACTACGTTACAGTCTTGCATGAACCACATATTTAGGGCTCAGTTGAGGAAATCATTCTTGGTTTTCTTCGACGACATCTTGGTCCATAACAAGACATGGCAGGAGCATATGAGGCACTTGGATGAGGTATTGAGCATCATGAAGGCACAGTCAATATATGCCAAGGAGTCCAAGTGTGAGTTTGGTATGACAAAGATGCTTTACTTAGGCCATATCATCAGTGCACAGGGGGTACAGGTGCACCATGAAAAAATTAGGTCCATTATGGACTGGTCAACGTCCAGGAACGTAACAGAGTTGAGGATTTTATTTGGGATATGCAGCTATTACAGGTGGTTCGTCTGGGGTTTTCTCAGCTTGGAGCACCACTGACGGATCTTACCAAGCATGGGGATTTCATCTGTACCAAGGAATCACAGAAATCCTTTTATCACATGAAGGAATTCATGAGCACTTGTCCAGTGTTGGAATTACTAGACTTCACCTTGCCATTTGTACTAGAGTGTGACACATCCGACGAGGGTATTGGGCCAGTTTTGATGCAGGGATGACACCCCATTGTATTTGAGAACAGGAAGCTCAGTCATCCTGAGAGGTTGTACTCCATTTATGACAAGGAGATGTTGGAAATCATGCATGCCCTGACCAAATTCAGACAATATTTGGTGGGCAGCAAATTCATGGTCAAGATAGATCACAACAACTTGAAGTATTTCCTTGAGCAGAGGGACCTCAGTGAGCTCCAACAGAAATGAGTGATGAAGGTATAGGCATTCGAATTTGATATAGATTATGTCAAGGGGAAGAAGAACATTGTGGCTGATGCACTATCGAGGAGACCTGCGACCTATTCTTTGATGGGGATTTCAACAGATTGGAAATACCACTTGTTAGTGGAATTTTCCAAGAACAAGCTTGTTTGTGAAGTGATGGATGGAAAGATACAGAATGACAGGTATAGGGACATTGACGATGTCATATTCTACAAGGATAGAGTCTACTTGGTGCCAGATTCAAGGCTCAAGAAGAATATCCTCACAACAGTGCATGATTCACCACCAGCAGGCCATCGGGGGTTTTTCAAAACCTACAAACAGATCAGGGAGAGGTTTTCATGGAAGGGCCTCAAACAGGGAATTATGAGACACGTTAGTGAGTGTGTGACTTGCCAGCAGAAGAAGTCATAGCATTCTCTTCCAGCAGGGCTACTTCAGCCACTCCCCATTCTTGAGAAGAAATGGGAGAGTATATCAATGGACTTCATCACAGGCCTAACCAAGGTCCAGGGTAAGGACTGTATCTATGTAGTGGTCGAAATATTGACCAAGTTTTCTCACTTATATGCCATACCGATAGAGTACAACACAGTTCAGGTAGCCAAGCTATTCTTCAAGGAGGTATTCAGACTTCATGGGTTGCTGAGGAACATCGTCAATGACAGGGACAGTCGATTCATGGGGACATTCTTGGAAAGAGTTGTTTCAGTTGGTGGGGACAGAGCTGACACCCAGCACCAGATATCACCCTCAGACAGATGTGCAGACCAATATTTTCAACAAGTGGGTTGAAGTATATTTGAGTAACTATGTAGGTGGGCAACAAAAAACATGGGTAAAGTGGCTGCATCTAGGAGAGCATTGCTACAACACCACTTTCACATGTCCATTGGTATGACACCCTTCCAAGCATTGTACGCATATGATGCTCCCAATTTGGTATATTAGGTTTTCGGGGCAGGCAGAGCTCCCAAGGCCAAGGATTGGATCATAGAGAGTCAGGAGATTCTCAAGTTGTTGAAAGAGAACCTGTAGACGATACAGAACCGACAGAAGATGAGTGCAGACAAGCATAGTATAAAGCGCAGCTTTGAGGTTGGGGATTTGGTTTTCTTGAGACTCCAACCTTATATACATTCATCTTTGAAGAAGAGTGGGGCCGAGAAGCTCAAGCCAAAATTTTATGGCCCTTACAGGATCATGCACCGAGTAGGCGAGGTTTCTTATGAGTTAGAGCTTCCATAGGGGAGAAAGATTCATAACGTACTCCACATATCTTGCCTCAAAAAGGCAGTGGAACAATTCATTAGCACATCATAGGAGCTTCCCCCATTGGATGAGGAGGGAAAATTGGAGTTGGTTCCAGAGGAGGTTTTGGAGTTCCGATAGAGGAAACTGAGGAGCAGGGTCATTAGAGAGTGTTTGATCAGATGGAGAGGGATTCTAGTAGAGGACGCTACTTGGGAGAGTGAGTAGGTGTTGCAACACCCTAGACTGGTATTGCTTGAGGACAAGCAATTTCGACAAGGGAGGACTATAATGTCCCTTTCCAAATAGGAGCTCCAGAGAGGAGGCTTAATGGTCTAAGCCACCTTGTTAGACTATAGACAGGGCCAGAAAAGGGGTAAATAGGGTTACTAGAAGTCAATCCAGTCAAAGGTGTTATGTTTAGAAAGTGACATTGAGCTAAAAATGGTTAAAAGCGCTTTTAAGTCATTATGAGCTAAAAATAGAAGTCAATGATGAATTAAGGTTTCAGCAGTGAATTAGGGTTTCAACAGTTAATTAGGGTTTTGGAAATCTATAAGAGAAGAGTCAATGACCCAATTCATCGTTATGCAGATTATGACTTGTCATTGACGAGAGAGACACATCTCAGGAGAGATAGTTCAGTGGATTCCAAGAGGAAGACACCAGTTGGTTGATTTCATTGTTGAGAGACACACCCTAGTCACCAGGAAGATCACACAGATCTTCCATCATTCTTCAACAGTAGTTACGCAGGGGCCAACAGCAAGGGAACACTTATCTAGGGTGAGGGTGCAACTCCTGAGGAGGTTCAGTGGATCAACTTGTCCCATCCAGGGAGAGTTCAAAGATTCCCCTCCGACCCAATTGAGAGGAAGGCAAGGCGCATCTTTTCCCTAGTTCCTCTTCATATTCCGACGGAGGAATCATCTGGGGCACATTTTCCTGACTTGGAAGTGCAACACTTTTGGTGGACACATTCAAGGTTCCTAAACGAGCATCATATCAGATTCAAGGAAACCCTTCAGACCCATTTCCTAGTAGACCAAGGCGATCATTTTGAGATACATCTCAACCGATTCTGACGGTGGAATCACTAGGACGCATTTTGCCAGTGATAGAGGGGCGCATTCCCCCAAGGGGATCCATCTAGGGTCCAAACCCACCAATAGAGGACTGGTTAGTTACTAGGATTGAGAGCTAGAGCAGGGCGCACCATTTGGGACAGTTTCCAGGTCATTCTGAGAGGTATAGCCACCAGGGGAAAATTTCTAGACTTCTAGCATTTATCGTACGAGGTGCCATAGTTCTAGCTCATCAATTGATCCCGCAGTTCTGATCTATTATTGGGTATTATAATTTAGTTTTCCTATTGTATTCCGGCTAAGATCATTTTGTCTTTTGATCTAGCCGAGTGATTCATTTAATTCAACCGCATTTAACCTTTGTACTCCGCAAAGATATCATAATATAAACTTTGCAGTCCTTTGTCACATTTGTTATTTGTATGATCATTTATATGTTGTAAACAATCAATCCTACACACACATTAGCAGTGTTTCCTAGACTAGCCAAGTCAAGAACATTACATATTATTATTAATTAAAAGAAAATATCCCACGACAATAGACAATAACATATCCCTGAAAATATCTATGTATTCACCTTACAAATTATTGTATTCTATAGTGTTTGTATTGTAAATTTCCTCTAAGTGACTAAATGACTTTCATGATTTTTTATTTTTTTTTAAGGGGNTTTATCATGTGTATTTCTACATATGTATAGTCTTTTGAAACAAATTTGAAACATAGAACAAAAAGTGCCAACCTGTCACGGGGAAACCCGTTTGGATATGGCTGAACGCATCCGGGGCCTTCCAAATATTGATTGATAGTTCGCGATATCTTGAGAGAAAGGTCGAATAATGAATATGATTAATTTTTCAGCTTTTTAGTGATATATATACGTTCTCAATCGGTTGAAAATATTATGGTGAACAATTTTAATTTTACATGGAGAATTTTTTACAGTTCTCGATATCTTGAGAGAAAGTTGGAATAATGAATATGATTAATTTTTCAACTTCTTAGTGATATATATAGGTTCTCATAATTTTACATGGAGAATTTTTTGGAAGACTTTTATATTATAATTAAGCTTGTAATTTTAGTTTAAAAGTTTGCCCAATTTTAAATTTTAACTCCATTAAAATCCAATATCAGCAAACTCTTAGTCGAAATTTTTAAAAATATTTTCTCCAAATGGACGGGAAAGTCAAATTCCAAAATTAAGAGTACAAATGGTAATCTACAAGTCGAATAGAGAAGCCTTTTACCTTTGGTTTTTTTACAAGTCGAATAGAGAAGCCGTTTACCATTTTTTTTACAAGTTGAATAGAGAAGCCTTTTACCTTTGTTTTTTTACAAGTCGAACAAAGAGGCCTTTTACCTTTGTTTTTTTGGAACCCCCATTGTAAAGGTTTGTTGAATATTGCATAAAGGAAAGGCTTAGACTTCTTGTGTTCTAACGCGTATCAAAGGCATGATTAACTTATGAGGCATGATTAACTTATGGGAAAATAAAGAAGACATAATTTCGTTGATTTTAAATTTTGTTTACATTATTTGCATTCAGTTTATCGATATTCTTCTATTTTTTTAAAAGAGCTTAGTAGTTTTGATGAATTATATGAATTTGTAATTTATGTTTTGTTGTTGTATTTTATTAAAAGAGTTCAGTAGTTTTGATGAATTATATGAATTTGCAATTTACATTCTGTTGTTGAGTATTAGACCACATTTTTTTGAATTTTTTTACATAGTATAAAACTAGTTAGAAATTTTGGAATTTTTTAAACTTTGTTCTTTCCATTGCATTGCAACATATGCAAATAGATGGTAAAAAAAAATTCATATGACTTACATAACTAAAAACTATATTCTTAAATCAAATTAAACGAATATAAAATAACTTTGAAAATACAACTTGTTTTAAGTTTGCAATTAATTATAAAAATTTTAAGTATGTCTAAATTTAAAAGCATAAGAATAATGAAAAATAGTGAATTAATACATTAAAAATACATTTACCTTATTTTAAAATAAGTATTTTTATATATTTTTTCTAATATAAAATAGTAAGTAAAATATATGATGTCCACACTAATTCTCTGTTGTGTAATTTATCAGTGTACTTTATTTATGGAAATGACAATGAATAGACAACAAAAACACGTTTTATTGAGTTTCTACAACAATTTTAGGGTGTACATAAACGTTTTATTGAGTTTCTACAACAATTTTAGGGTGTACATAATTAGGGTTCTTATTTTATGGCATTCATTTTAGATTAGTTGAAAACATATATTAAGTTATAATATTTAATATTTAGTTTGGAGATTAACTTTTTAAATTAGCCATAAAATATATTAAATCATAATATATAATATTTAGTTTCTTTCATTAAATTATAATATTTAATATTTAGTTTAAAGCTTAATATATTTAAGTTAATTTAGGGATTTTTAAATTAACCCATAAAATATATTAAGTCATAATATATAATAATTAGTTTGGATCTTTTAAAGCATTTAATTTATTATAAAATAACTAAGTCATTAAAGTAATATTATATTAATTCATTTAAGTTAAATTTGTAAGTCATTTAATTAATTGTATATTAAAGCATTTAAGTATTTTATACTAATTCATTTAATTATATTAGGTCATTTAAATTATACTAAGTTACTTAATTATATTAAGTCATTTTTTTAGTAGGGGAAGAATTCATTTAAATCATTTATAATATGAGAAAATTTTCATATAATATTTTGTTTGGAGCTTATATCATTAATAGATCTTATATTTTGCTTTAAATAATTTAAGTCATTAAAGTCATATTATATTAAATTTTTCAAAAGACTTAATATAAATGATTTAAACAATACCACAAAGAGTTACTTATAAATGAATTTTATTTAAATATTTTACTATTATAAGTTATAATTTCTTTCACCTCTTTCTTTTAGTTTTTGTGACTATGCAATTTTTAACACGAAAAAATGGAATGGATAAATGCATACTCTAATTTTATATATGCTTATTTGGAAGGGATAGATTTTACAGTTCAAGATCACATGCTATGAATATCCTTATAACAAGTATGATTCTAAGTTTCCTTCTATGTAATATATCACATCAGTTTAAAGTTCCTATCTTTTCAAAAAGGAAACCCTTAGTTAGATTTTTTTTTTTTAAACTTCACTAGAACTTTATTTTCTTAATGTTTTGAACATAAACCAACCTTGTCATGCGACGAACAGGCCTCGACGTTGCAATCTTATGAACAAAATCATACGTTACAATGTGACAAACATAGTAATGTTGCAATGTGTTGAACATACTAACGTCTCATACTGATAAAAATAGTAAGGTTGCAGTCTAACGAACATAGTAATGTTGCAATCTGTTGAACATAATGTCATAGCCATGTGACAAATATTAATGGACGTCGCAATGTCATGAACATAGCCACATCGTCGCAATGTGGATAGTAGCGTCACATTGTGATGAACATAAAATACATTTCAATGTGTCACACACCTCCCTCTCATCACAATGTGATAGCATTTCCTCAAATTGCAATGTGAAGTACATATCCTAACGTCGCAGTGTGACGAACATAGCCCTGTCATCACAATGTGACGAACATTTCCTCATGTTGCAATGTGACTCACATATCCCTTTGTCACAATATGGCAATCATTTCCAAATGTTGCAATGTGTTGAACATAGTAGCATTGCAGTCTACCAAACAATATATGGATGTCACAAACAATATATGGATGTACCAAACAATATATGTTCATCACAATGTGATGAACATATATGGATGTCACAATGTGATGATCATTTCCATGTCGTCGCATTCTAACGAACATTAACGAACGTCACAATGTGACGAACATATCCCTATGATTGAAATGTGATGAATATATCCTTGCGTTGCAATGTGGCACACATATCCTTACAAACATTTCCAAACATCATAACGTGTCGAACATTTCCAAATGTCGCAATGTGAAAAACATTTCCAAATGTTGCAATGAATTGAACATAGTAATGTTGCAATCTACCAAACATAGTAACCTCACGATGTGATAAACAAATATGGGTTTCGCAATGTGACACATATTTCCCTATCATCGCAATATGACAAATAAATAGTTAACGTATATTGATCATGGCCCAACATTGCAGTGTGACGAACATTTACTAAATTCTCAATGTGACGAACATAATCCACTGTCGGACTTTGACAAGCCTATTTCAATGCCATAATGTGACAAAAAAAAACCCTTCGTCATAATTTTCTTACCATAACCTTACTATATCATGTGACGAACAAAAATTGACCATAACCTTATATTATTAATATATTTTATATTTTATTTTAATCTTCTAAGTCATTATAAAATAATCATTAAATCAATTTAAGGATTTTTAGCTTAGCACAGAAGATATATTATAAGTCATAATATATAATATTTAGTATGAAGCTTATATCATTAAAATATATTTAAAATTTTATTTTAAAAGCATTTAAATCATTATAAAATAATTAATTCATTAAAATAATGTTATATTAATTCATTTATGTTTAAGTCGTTTTTAATAGGAGAAGAAGTCATTTAATTCATTGTAAATCATTTAAGTCAATTAAATAATTAACTTTATATTAAGTCATTTAAGACATTTACACTAAGCAGTTTATGTCATTTAATTATATTAAGTCATTAAAGTGGTTTTTTATATGAATTTTTTTTAATATAATATGACAAGTTTTTCATATAATCTTTTGTTTAGAGCTTATATTATTAAAATATGTAAAATTGTGTATAAAATAATTTAATTCATTATAAAATAATTAAGTTATTAAATTCATATTATATTAAGTTAACTAAATTAAATTTGTCAAAACACTTAATATAAATGAGAATTAGTTATAAATAGATTTTATTTAAATATTTTACTATTATAAATCATAATTGCTTTTCACCCTTTTTTTGTGTTTTTATGACTATGGAATTTGTAACACCAAAAAGAGGAATGCATAAACGCATACTCTAATTTTATATATGTTTATTTGGAAGGTTTAGATTTTACAGTCAAGAGCATATGCTATCAATGTCCTTAGAACAAGTATGATTTTAAGTTTCCTTCTATGTAATATATTGCATCAGTTCAAAGTTCCTATCTTTTTCAAAAAGGAAACACTTAGTTAGATTTATATTTTAAACTTCGCCAAAACATCATTCTCATAATGTCTCGAACATAAACCAACATTATCATCCGACGAACATGCCCTGACGTTGCAATATTACGAACAAAATCAGACGTTACAATGTGATGATAATAGTAATGTTGCAATGTGTCGAACATAGTAACATTGCAATCTACCAAACATAGTAATGTCGCAATTTGATGAACATATATGGACATTGCAATGTGATGAACATTGTGCTATTACATTAATGTAATATATAACAATAAATATTAATACATGAATGTATCATGTAATGTATTAATTAATTAATAAAATAACACATTAAATAATAATAAACTAATAATGTAATAATCATAAATTAATAATTAAGTAAACACATTACTAAAGTAATAATAAAAGGTGGTGTTAGCCTCGGGGGCACCTCAATTGGCAAGTACTGTGATATGAAGTGTTATGTTCAATGAAGTTCTGAGTTTAAATCCCTCAAACTTACCCATGCCTACGGAAGGGACATACATGGGATTGTCTAAACATTTTACCTTTTCAAACGTCATCTTTATTGTTGTATTAATAGTTTAACAACAACAAACACTTTTACATTACACTATTAAGCTATTTATTTAATACATATAATGGTTTAACACATTTAATGTATTTATTATTTTATACATTATTATATATATCATTAATGTATTATTTATATTACTTTAATATTTTATCAATTTATTCATATTATATAAATGTATTAATTAATTAAATAATATTTTAATGTATAATATATTTTTACTAATTAATTAATATTTATACATTGCATTATAGATTAATGTTTTAGTACTTTAATTTATAAATCACATTAAGATTTTTATTATTTAATACATTTAATCATTTAACTTAATCATTTAACACATTAATGTTGCATATTTTATCCACATTAATTTATATATCATTAATGTATTATTTAAATTACACATTAAATTTTACTACAATAATAATTTATCACATCATTGTATCAACACATTATTAATGTTTTATTAATTTATTAACTTTTAATACATGTTTCTTGTATTAATATTTAAATATAATAATGTAATACTTTAATGTATTTATCCTATAATATCTTATAAATGTAATTTTACTTTAAAACTTTATTAATGTAATATATAACATAAATATCAATACATGAATGTATCATGTATTGTATTAATTAATTAATAAAATAACACATTAAACAATAATAAATTAATCATGTAATAATTATAAAGCAATAATAAAGTAACCACATTACTAAAGTAATAATAAAATGGGTTGTTAGCCTCCGGAGCAATTCAATTGACAAATGTAGTGATATGAATTGTTATGTTCGATGAGGTTTTGAGTTCATGTATCACCACTCTTGTATTCTTTATTACTTTATTAATAATCTAACAACAACCACTCTGCAAAATTACAACATTATTAATATATAGATGCTTTATATATGTATTTATTAATAATATTTTAATAGTTTAATAATATATACATATTTTATAATTGAATTTACTAATTAACAAATATTTTAATGACTAATATTTAAATAAATTTTTATTAAATTTAATTTAATACAATAATACATTACATTATAAATTAATGTTTTAATACATTAATTTATAAATTTCATTAATGTTTAAATTATTTTATACATTTAATACTTAATACATATATATATATATATATATATATATATATATATATATATATATATATATATATATATATATATATATATATATATATATATATAT
>ML779596.1:300432-313930 GCA_009831015.1 Picea engelmannii
TTACTAAATACATTAAGGTCAATGTAATATTACTTTATTAATGTATTACTAATGTATTACTTTATTAGTGTATTAAATAATAATAATAATAATAATAATCTATTTTTAAGGTCACGGTCAGCACACCAAATTGGTAAAGTCTACAAAGGTATACATACCCTACCCCCTCTGGATTTGAACCTGTGACCTCTTAAGAGGAAACACATGTTCTTAACCATTAATATTGTATCAATGTATTAATATTTTAGTAATGCATTTATTAAAACATTTAATGTATTATTTTATTACTAAATTTTTACTTTAACAATGTATTAATTAATAATATATTAATGTATTTATTAATTAATACATTACATCATTAATATATCAATCAATTAATATGTAAATCAATATTTTAATTTACATATTACTTTTATATATTGCATTAATGTAATACATTAATAGACCATTAATTTACATGCATCATTACATTAATATAAAACATTAATTATGTATTAATACATTAATTGTCTTCCCCAAGGCATGTTGGCCATCAACTAGCAACAACCACTTTATAAAAGTGGTTGATATATGCCGATTGGCGTCATTTTTCCCCTTTTAAAATTAATGGCACCGATCGATGTATATCAACCACTTTTATAAAGTAGTTGTTTCTAGTTATCTTATTGTTGTATTTTTTAGATCTTAGAGACTGCATTGGCTCCACATGGTCTTGTTCATGATGATACAATAGTTCTCATCTGATACAAATATTCATGGCTTCCAACAATAGGCCATCAATAGATCAATTCCTACAAAATAATAATATTATGTTAAGATTGTAGATATGAATAGCTCCATTGTAGTCTTTAAATATGATAGATCCATAAAATTTCTACTTGATATCATTAGGTCCAACCATCTGGCTAGTAGATCTATCCATCTACCAAGAAATCCTTGCTTCTTCATGAATGTTCCAAGCCAAATACACATGCTTCAAGCCCGCTATCGTTTCCAAATCTTGTCGTACTTTCCATTTTATTACAACAAGTTTTCAATCTACATAAGCTCCCACTCAAACCAATATTAGATAAAATAAACCTTGTCCCTAACACCTTGAATCGAAGGTTTTCAGGTTTTGATACCAAATGAAAGGAAGTATTTGCGAGGAATATCTTCCTACACTATTCCATTTGAGAATAATGTGAAAAAACTTAGAGAATAATGTGTAAGAAAATGAAAGAAATAACATGATTTATTAGGAAAAACCCTTTCAAGAGAAAAATCTCACACTCCAAAGCAAGATCATTATATTATTCAATGATGAACAATGGATATAATATAATTTCATAGCTATGGTTTTGACAGGAGTAGTATGTAGTGATCTCCTTCTTTTTTGGATCTCTAGACAAAATTAGGCCTACACTATACACTGCAGGACTATGCTAGCCACCCAATCCTATATGGGCCAATAGGAAAACTCATGAGGCCTATGTTATGAGGGATATTATTATGGATTATCCCAATCCATTAAATAGAATTCATCATATGAAGTAAGATGAGAAAAAACCATAGATTACCCAATATCATGGGCCCTTAAAATGTGAATGATGAACCCATCATTGAGTGTATCAAGGTTATTCGAACTGCTCTACTACGAAGTCAAGATTAACCCAACATAGGATTGGAGGAATGAAGCACTTCTTAAAAAACATCTTATTTGAAATCATCATCAATGCTTAAAACATCCCCTCACTAACACCCCAGGGTCTGTTATTTGGGTACTATGCAACACCGCAACACCAATTTTTAGACCTGTTCTCAATAGGATTCATGACAATGGAAAGACAAATAGGATATGGGATGGCAAGATACTTGGAATGTTATTTCTCTCTCTCAATTCAAAAGCTTAGAAGAATTAATTCCAAAACATAGAATCACTAAGAAAATGAATGAATAACCAAGGAATTCATACTCTACATAACATGTTAAGATGGGAAGGAAAATATAATGGAAAGTAGTTGCAATGGACAAATATTCATCCACCAAACCATATGCAAGAGACCATTTTCACCTTCTCCGAACAACTTAGGAAATATGCCTCCACAGATAAGATGGCATAAAAGAATCGAGGTTGGGGAACAAGAGGAGTATTCATAGTAAATCAATTATATGAAACCACTTTAGGTGCCCAAAATTTGGATCTTCAATTAGACTTCTAAAAGTGATTTTTGAAGGGAGATTACCTTTCTAAATTAATATTTGGTGCAGAATAAGATCCTAACAAAAGGGGAGGGATCCATCATCCTATTGAGACCTTAACACACATTAAAAAATTTACATAAAATTTTTGGGTATCACTTTTATTTTTCGTGAAGTTTTGTTCTCTTATTATTATAAAATATAATTTTTATTTTAAGTTGATAAAGTTCCATGCAACATAGGTTTTCATTTTACATAACTTCCTTAACATGAAAACACCCAAAATTTTCAAAGTTAAAATTTCATCAACAAAGATTTTTGTAGTTGGCATCAAAGAAAATTTTAACTATGGAGTACCAAGTCCACTTTGCATCTAAATGAAAATCAAAATTCACTCTGATGAAGAGGTAATTTCAACTTTTTTTTTTCGAAAAAATTCAAAAACACTATGATCATGACATTAATAAAAGGAAAAATTTGCTTTAAGTTGCTACTTTCCAAAAGTTAAAATTACCTCCAATCATCAAAATGCAGTTTAAAATGTATCACAATAAAATTTTTAAAACATAACTTACATTTATCACAAGAAAAGTTTTAAAACATACCAATTGAAAAGTTGAAAATTGCTCAGTAGCATGTTCAATGGGATGAAAATAAAATTTATCATAATGGAAAGTTAAATGTTGCTTTAACGAAAAGAAAAATTACTATGATGAAAAGCTACAAATCACTACATCACAAAGTGTTGAATTATCTCTGATAGAATTTGCTACAACTTTGAACTTTTCAAATGGGAGAAAATGCAAAGATTATTCTAGACTGATGATTCGAAAGTTTAAGTGTTCTCATATTATCATATTATTGGAGGGAGCATCCAACTTTCAACCTAGCATTTTCTCGAAGAAAAGTGTATTGTATGGTTTCTAGTTTTTCCAAAGGTTAATTTTCAATGTTCTAACTAATCAAAGTATAAAGCATCACCCTTTTTTATCAACTTTGTGCAAAACAAAAGTGAAGAGGAAACCCTAAATAAAATATAAGGACGACTATGATATCCATTAAAACATACTCATTTACCATTAATATATGTGGAATGGGTAGATATAGTGTCCCATTGGAAATAAATATGAAAATCCAACCAAATCCCATGCACGTATATACCATTATGATGAAGATTTCAAAAATATTTATATAAGATTTATTTAACTTGCCCATTTCACAATAATTGGAATTCTTTTATCCTTTTGTTGCCTAGGCAAATCACTTCCTCGACAAGATTATTAGTGTTATAGACATCCAAGTTCATATCTAATTTTTCATCCAGTTCTTTTCTATTTGGAAATAATGGAGCAAGAGTCAGTTGCAAGAGATAGTTACGTAGAATAACTTTATTAGTCAAGAGTCAGTAGCGTCGTTGAACTTTACTTCACTTAATGTAGATTCTAGTTTTTTGTGGTTTGATGTAACTGACTAAGTAGAATAGTTTCCTATATAATGATGTAATCAATCCTCATTCAATAATATAGAATGTGAGCATAGCCTCACTTGTGTTTGTTTCTCATAATTCTAAGTTGATATCAGAGCCACGGAAGTGAGGAGCCGCAGAAGGGAGATGCATCAATTTCTAGAAGTTCGTAGGTCCCTCCTCTTGAAGGGTGCGGTGGCATACTACTCAAACTTTGCGCACGTTTGAAAACCTAAAATTTCCACACTCGAGTTGTGTATTACAGTGCATATATCCTTAAAGATTTCCGCACTCCAAGTGCATAGTGAGGTGCGGACTCTCCACACTCTAATAGTAGCATGATGTGCGGAAACGCGCGAGATTTCCGCACTCCAAGTGCATAGTGAGGTGCAGAATCACCGCACTCTAATAGAAGCACGAGGTGTGGAAACGTGTGGGTTCTTGAGAGAGAGCCGCCCCAAATCGTGAGTTTTCATGAAGCGTAAGTTTTCAATTTTTTACTGCATGGTATTTTTGTTGCATGAGCTTTGAGTGCGAGGTTAAAGCATGAGGTTATATTGGTGCCACGATTTAAATTGGTGAGTTAAAAAATTTCACCTTATAAATCGTGAAGGAGTTATTACAGTATGGCCTATGATTTAAAGTGGATGTGAAGTATAAATTTTTTATTAAGTGAATATTTTGTGAGGAATAAACTTTATAAAGTGGATATTTTTTATAAACTTTATAAAGTGGATATTAAAGTTTATTAAGGTGGACATAAGTGTGTATTAAAAAAAAAATATCATTTTTTAAGAAATTTATATTTTTTTTATGCATGGAGTGGTGTTAAGGTTTATTTTTTAAGGATTTCTTATATTTATTTTAAGAAAGTTGAGAGCCAATATAGAGACGGATCGGTGGATCCTAAGGCAGAGCGACGAACTAAAACTTGACGAAAGTTTGATATTCTTGGTGATTCACCACCTTAAGGATTGAAGTGTGTTTGGTGATAAAAGGATCTATTGTCTGATCGAACGAGAAGACACTTGAAGAGATGGTGAATCCTCTAGCGGAGACCTACCTCAATGAAGCCAACAAGTTAGATGGCTCAAATTTCATTAACTGGAAATTCAAAATGTAGACGCTCATGGAAGGCTATGGTGTTTGGACCATTGCGAATGGAACTGAAGTGAAACCAGATGCAGTTGCCGGTGCGACAACAGTACGGATCCAAGACTGGGATAAGTGTGAAAACAAGGCAAAGTTATTGTTGCACATGTATGTTAAAGATAGCATAATTCCACATATTAGAGAAGCTAACACTTCTAATGAAACCTGGACAACTCTTAAAGCATTGTATGAAACTAGCAACACAAATCACATTTTGTTCCTGAAAACTAAATTTCTAGGGATTAAGATGGATGGAAATGAACATGTTAGTTCATTTTTGGGTCGTATTAAAGAGGTGAAATACAAGCTAGGAAATATAGGAGAAACCATTTCCAACACTGATCTTGTCACTATTACCTTAAATGGTATGCTAGAAGATTATCAAATGTTCATAAAAGGTCTCGCAGTAAGGGAGAAACCTCCTACTTTTGAAGAACTGACAGGTATTTTGTTGCAAGAGGAAGAGAGGCGCGAGAATATGAAGCCTCAGAATAAAGATTTGGTACTGTGGTCAAATAAGAGATCTGCGAGAGGGAGATCGGGAGAAAGAAGTAGAGGTGGCAATTCATGGAAGAGATGCAGTTCATCGCAGAGAAGAAAATATCCAAGGCTAAATCAATGTATGCAATCTGACAGGAATGAGTCAAAGAGTTGTTTTTATTGTGTTCGACCTAGACATATTGTTAAATATTGTCATAAGAAGAAGAGTGATGAGGCTAGTAATAAACCTAGAACACATTCGAGTCATTATGCAGAAAAATATTCAAATCATGATCTCGGATTGTTTATTTCTAGTGATGATATTGATGAACCCCCAAATTTTGATTCACAGGATCTTAGGCTTTTTGTGTCTAACATTGATTTATCTATTGAAATGGATGATATTGATGCCTAGTTTGTGGATTGTGGAGCATCAATACATATGACTTGTAATAAGAACTGGTATGCTAATTTTAAAGAAACACATAATGGTGCCAGCATATATCTTGGAGATGACCGCGCTCATCAGATCAAGGGATATGGAGACATTCCTGTGACATTGCTCAATGGTATTGTTCGTCACATTCGCAATGTGGTGTATGTGTTAGGGATAAAGAAAAATTTGATTTTTGTGTCCACCATCACAGATCAAAACTTGAAGGTTGAATTCTTCAAGAATTATTGCATAGTGAAGGATATGTTGGACCAATTCAAAACTGTTGCAATGGGAGTTGGAGAAGGAGGCCTATACAAACTTGATGTTACCAACAAAGAACGTCATGCACTAACTTATGTAACTATGCCAACAGAGATTAGTTGGCATCAAAGGTATGGCCACATCAATCATCCGAATTTATTTTTATTACAGAAAAAGAATATGGTTGAAGGACTTCCCATGTTAAAGAATGTGAATGATGTTTGTGATGGATGTGCATTAGGAAAGATGCACACAGATGAATTCCCCTCTAATCCTGATAGGAAAAAGAGATATGTTTTATATCTTGTGCACAATGATGTTTGTGGGCCTATGCAAACTAGGTCTTTAGGAGGTGCATTTTCCTTTTTGTTATTTATTGATGATTGTACGAGATACACATGGGTTTATTTCCTTAGAAGAAAAAGTGATGTTTTCGAGTACTTTAAGGAATTTAGAACCATGGTGGAAAAAAAGATAGGAAAATCCATCAAAATCCTCCATTAAGATCAAGGGGGAGAGTATAAATCAGGGGACTTCATCAAATATTGCAAAGATCATGGAATAGTACAACAGTTTACAGTACCTCACACTCCATAGCAAAACAGAGTCGCTGAAAGGAAAAAAAGAACGCTGGTAGAGTGTGCATGCAGTATGATGAAAGGTAAGAATATCTCAAATGCATTTTTTGCTGAATCCATAAATACTATAGTTTATTTAAAGAATATAAGTCCAACAAGGTGTCTTGATAGTGTTACTCCTTTCGAAGCCTTGTATGGTTCCAAATTTGCATTTCATAATTTGAAAGTATTTGGGTGTAAGGATTTTGCTCATATTCCAAAGGAGAATAGGAATAAATTGGATGTTAAATCCATTAAATGTATTTTCAATGGGTAATGTTCTAAATTCAAAGCATACAAACTATTTGATCCTTCTACTCACAAAGTATTTGCAAGTAGAGATGTACTTTTCCATGAGCAGGAAGCAAGAATCATGATAACAACAGTCGTGAGGAATGGAATAGACTTCTTGATGAAGGAGTTAAAGAAGAGAAGCAACAACCATCACAATAGCAGCCACCACAGCAGCAATGACAACAGCAGCAAGAAGGATTCAGTGATATGGACACTTCAAGTAGTCACAGTTCACCTAGAGGCGAAGACAAATCTTCACAAAGTGGGGAGAAAGATAATCAATTGAGAATATCTTCTTGACAGGTTTGGCTCCCTGAGAGGTATAGAGACTATTCCCTAATGAGTAGCATTCAAATTTCATAGAACCCATGATTTTTGATGAAGCCAATGAACATGATGAATGGTGAAATGCAATGGAGGAAGAATATGAATCTATAATGAAAAACAATACTTGGGAATTGACTGAATTGCCTAAACATAAGAAGCCCATTAGATGAAAATGGATAAACAAACCCAAGTTTAAATCAGATGGTAGTATAGATAAATATAAGTCTAGATTGGTTGCAAAGGGGTATTCACAAAAAGAAGGTATTGATTATGCTAAAACATTTGCACCAGTAACTAAATTGAATACTATCATATTGTTAATTTCTTTAGCTACAAAGTACCATTGGAAGCTACACCAACTAGATGTTAAATGTACATTTTTGAATGGTGAGTTAAAGGAGGAGGTTTACCTTACTCAAGCAAGAACACTTAGTGTGTAAGTTAAAGAAAGCATTGTATGGACTAAAACATGCACCTAGGTCATGGTATGAGAAGATAGACTCTTTCTTTCTTCAACAGGGTTTCATGAGGAGCAAAAGTGATCCAAATCTATATACCAAATTTGATGAGAAAGGGTATATAGTATTGATTTCCTTATATGTTGATGATTTGATAATTACAGGAAATGCAGAGAAATTAATTGATGAAATCAAGGAGCAATTGTCACAAGTTTTTGAAATGAAAGATCTTGGTGAGTTACACTATTGCCTAGGTCTTGAAGTTTGGATAAATGTAGGCCAAACTTTTGTTTGTCAAAGTATGTCAGAGAAGTACTTAAGAGATTTAAAATGGATCAGTGTAAATCTTCTATTGTTCCCATGCAGCAGAATGTGAAACTTTCTTGTGATGATGGTTCAAAGGAGGTGAATGGCACTATGTATAGACAAATGGTGGGTAGTTTGAATTATATCACCACCCTGGTCCACAACCAGACCTAATATTGCATACTTTGTGAGTGTGTTAAGTCAGTTTATGGCGAAACCTCTAGAAAGCCATTGGAATGCAGCAAAGTTAGTACTCAGGTATATAAAAGGAACACTTGATTATGGTATTAAATATACTAATGCATCTAATGTTGAGTTGACAAGTTACTCAAATTCTGACTGGGCTGGCAATCTGAATGATCGAAGATCAGCCACTGGATATGCGTTTGGCATTGGATCTGGGGTTGTTTCATGGAACAGTAAAAAGAAGCCTACTGTATCTTTGTCTTCTACTAAATAAGAATATAAAGCCTTGTGTGCAGCAACTTGTGAAGTTGTTTGGTTGAGAATACTTCTTCAAGATGTTGGAGAAGAACAAAAGGAACCTACGATGATCAAATGTGATAATCAAAGTTCAATCAAGATGGCGAATAATCCAATTTTTCATGCAATAACAAAACATGTTGATGCTCAGTTTCATTTTGTTAGAGACAAGTTGTAGTCCAATGAAATAGCTCTTATGTATTGTAATACTTGTGAAAATTCTGCTGAGATTTTCACTAAGCCTCTTGGAAAGATTAAGTTTGAGTTGTTTAGGAAGATGTTAAGTGTATGAGTCAATCCATTCTCCATTAAGGGGGAGACTTGGAAATAATGGAGCAGGAGTAAGTTGCAAGAGATAGTTATGTAGAAGAACTCTATTAGTCAAGAGTTAGTAGTGTAGTTGAACTCTACTTCACTTAATGTAGATTCTGGTTTTTTGTGGTTTTATGTAACCGACTAAGAAGAGTAGTTTCCTATATAATGATTTAATCGGTCCTTATTCAATAATATAGAATGTGAGCATAGCCTCACCTGTGTTTGTTTCTCATAATTCTAAGTTTTCTCACAAATTTTAGATGCTTACTAGTTATAAAACTCCAGCTACTGATTGAGTTTTCAAGTCCTGACTAATTTTACTCAAATTCTTGAATAATTTTTTTTTATTGAAATCTTTAAAATTTATTTTTCATTTTTGAATGAGTTAAAAGATGAACGAAAAATATTTTCTATTTAAAAGTATGATTTTTCCTTTGTCAAATTTTTGAATAAAATAGAAAAATCTAAAATCTAAAAAAAAACCATGGAAGATTTGTAATGTCAGTTTCATTTTTTCTCTAGATAACATGGTTATATGAATGGTTGTTTCTAAAACACCAAAGAAATCACCAAAAGAAAAAAAAAAACCTATTACTAAACTTATTGAGCTTGTGGAGAGTGACATGGAGACTAATATAACACAATCTGCCCCTATTATTCATTTATATAAACCTCTACCAATGCTTCGTATCTATAAGTATGTACATAATCCCAAATTAGTCGACAAATTACTTTACCTAACACTGCATAATTATATAGAAGGATTAGAAAATATGTGTACTTTTTTGTAGTTCCTTCAAGTGACCCAAACACAATGACTACCAATGATCTAGCTTTCATCAACATCAAGAGATCTCCCTCACACTCCATTTCAACTAGGAGTCCTAACATACCAATTTTTGAGCTAATAGAGTGGATCATAACCCATAAAAATATTGATACAATAATTGTTATTAATGATGAAGGGAGATGTATTGTCTCATATCAAGCCTCATATCTTGAGAGATATTATAAATTGCATCAACCTAAGAAACATATGATCACAAGTTTTGTTGAAAAATTCCACATGGAACATGATATTAGAAGATCATGAGAAACTGGTGGGTTGACGATAAGAGGCTCTTTGGTAAAAGTGATGGAATATATATGCCAAGATAGACTTAAGGGATCCTTATAATTACGATATGGAACTCATTTGTAAACTTTATGGAGGGAAAAACTATGTAAGGATGCACGGATGACTTGTGTTTATACCATCATAACCACATGCAATGTCACATAAGTCTGTAGCCAAAAATAGAGTTGTACCTACATTTTTATATAGTCTCTTATGTGGTTTATATTACATGTGCTACCAACTCTTTTAGTGGATTAATATGGAGTTTGCACATGATAAAGGCACATGTGCATGATTTATTGTTAGGTAATGTGGGAGAACAAGTTGAAAATTAATTATGCCCAATTATGTGGCCACATGCTTGCACCTTTGCACAAACTCATATTCTTTAAGGAATTCCCTAAACTTAGCAAGGAAGCAAAAAGATAGACCAAAGTATAAGGAGTTAGTATATGCAAGAATTTTACACATATTTGAGGATGTATGAGTAATTGCACCTTCACACTTGTCAGTGAAATTTCTGCCTAACAGATTGGTATTAAGTCAAATAGATTACAAGACAATTTTACAAGGATTCAATACAACATTAACAAAATATGCAAGAAATGACACCTTCATCCCATACAATATTTGCATTGGCCATTATGGTTTGCTAAATTCAAAGTAAGTTACAAAGCAAATGACTATGCAAGAAATGACACCTTCATCCCATACAATATTTGCATTGGCCATTATGGTTTGTGGTTTGCTAAATTCAAAGTAAGGTACAAAGCAAATGCTATGATGGAATAAAGGTTTCCATCGGGTCAATCTAGGAGGTACCACCCCCTAGGATTAGTGAACCAAACATAGTGTAATGGTTTCTATGAGGCCATATTTGCATGAACAATGAAATCATGAACTACCTTATGAAAATGTTAATTTAGAAAAACAGAAGGCTGAAAAAAAAAAGACTTAAATAAGAAGAAGAATTAAGAAGAAAAGTTGAAAAAAAAATAGAAAGAAAGAGGAAGAAGAAAAGTTATTATTTGAATATGAGAACGTTGAGAAGGAGCATGAACACAAATTAAAAAATAAAGTAAAGAGGATCAGGAAAGAAAAAAAAAACATAAGTAAAAGATAAAAGTTGAAAGACAACAAAAGAAAAAAAGCACACTTGAAAATGCCAAAGAGGAAGCTAAGAAAAAGGCAAAGTAGGATAGAAAAAGCTTGCAGGCCCATACAGTCAGTGAGGTTATGCCACACCTTACAACAACGAGCATCATTCCATGCAATAATAAAAGCAAAGAGCATCAAATGTTCCATTATTGACAGAACTTGAATTTTATTAAAAACCATTTGGAAATCTAATATTTTATGGTTGTGACGAAAGGTAAAACCAGTTAGAATCAATGGACGGTTCCATGATCATACCATTCAAACTTTATTGAAAGTTTATTCCTTGCACGTGTGGTTCTAAGGCAAGGAAAATCGATAAGAATCACGTGTTCAGTTATTAAAGTTTATACAGAAGTCCACTGGTAAGGAAAAATAAAACAAGAGAGAATCTAAATTACTCATAGTGTTGTGTGGAGCACTTGGTTTTTGAGGTATTAATTGATCGTGGGTGGGACGTTTTTTATCACACCACAAAAAAGTAAGATTTCATTAACGACAAGTACATTAATCGATTAAAAGTGCTGATCTAATTACAGATCCTAATACACTCTAAAAAACTGGACTGCATATTTCAATTCTCTAAACAATTATATTTCTCTTTTAACAGAAATAAACCAACAGCCCGTTCTTAGTCCTCTAATTTTTAATAAGTTTTTGTAATTTGTTAGGTTTGATCCTGACCTGTGAAATCATAAAAAAATAAAAGAAGATTTTAATGTATTCATGTTTACCTTCTACAACTGTACCCGTTTTTTAAGATGTCTTAATGTAAGCAAGCTGATAAACCCTTGTGATGCACTATAGGGGGTCGTCCATGGCCGAATTCTGGACCATGCTCACTCACTGTACACTACACTGACATTCATTTTGCTACACTACACTTACATTCATTTTGCAGAAATTTTATATTTCAATCTTTTGTATAATGTCATTCTTTTATTCAACTTGAGTAGGTTTAATGGTTAAGAGATCATAAGTTCAAATCTATAAAAGGTAGGGTATGTATACTTCCATAAAATTTACCAGTTCAATTGTTGGGTAAGAAGTCTTATACATCAATTTGGTGTGTGGATTGGCCCTAAACTTAAATTTGTAAGATAAAGAATTAACAAGAAAACAATACTTTAATTTGTTATATTTGTTATATCCTACTTTGGCAAATAGGAATTCAATTGCCAGAATTGTTCAAACAAACAAATTTACGAAGAAGAGGTAGCAGAGCATTTTTTAATATCAAAGGAAGAAGAAATGTCAAATTATGTCTTTGAATCTTGTAGCATTATATATTAAGAAAAAAGGAAAAAGAATCAAGTAAAAAGCATTAATTATTGGATTATATATATATATATATATATAGCTAATTATTCTTGGTTCAAAAATGAGCTTCAATTACTAGTACATTTTTTGTTTTCATACAAAATGTTAGGGTGAGTGCAAGCTAATGATGGTTTAGCAATGCAAACATGGAAAACAACAATCTATTAACATGGAGGGATTATTAAATGTACTTTTACAATGAATTTGAATATGGTGTAAAAAAATAAAATGTAGAAAATTGAATTAGCTTTTTGAATATACAATTTTTATTTATAAAAATTGTGAACAACTATGTGAAATTTGAATTTTTCTAATAGTGGTATGTTATTTTTCTAGAAAAATATAATGTATCATGTGTTGAGTGCTTGTATTTAGTACCTTAAAGATGGATTTTCCTTCCAAAATTTTGTACAATTATAGAAAACCCACTCTTCTAGTGCAGTGTGTTTTTTCAAAAGTTTTAAATTTATAATATTAATTTTGTATATTTTTTTAAATTATGAAAATCAATATAACCTTGAAATTATAAGGCCTTTAGTTAGTGCAGGCTATGAGTGTATTAAAATAATATATATATATATATATATATATATATATATATATATATATATATATATATATATATATATAATATGTAGATTGTAGATATGAACCTATAACTCATTTTAAAAATGCTTAAAATGACAAAAATATATAGCATAAATAAAAGAGGTATGGGTGAGTGCACGAAGTTGGTGGACAATAAAGTGGCAATGGGGTGAGCAGGAACACACACTCACAGAAACGTGTGCATGTTTCTAGGAACACACACACATTTTTGATGTGACAGGTTCGAAAAACCCTGAACCTCCACTCAGCAAGACACATAGCACGTTCCCAATAACATGTGTGCGTTCTCAAGAATGCACACGCGCTCCTGAGAAACACGTGTACAAGAACATGTACACGTTCCTAAAAATAATTGAAATAAAAATAATGTGAGCATGCTTTAGGAACACAAAATCAATGCTAATGCGTGTGTGCATTATTATTAACAGGAACGCATGCACGTTCTTATTAACATGAAATATTTTCTTCCCCCCTCTCTTTCTCCCCCCTCTGCACTCCCTCCCCCACTCTCTCTCTCTCTCT
>ML779596.1:332335-347276 GCA_009831015.1 Picea engelmannii
GGGATATAGAGGGGGGATATTGGTAGAGGGAGAGGGAGAGAAGGGGAGAGAGTGAGAGAGAGAGCGTGGTGGGAGAGAGAGAGAGAGAGAAGGGTATCGAGGGAGGAATGGAGAGGGAGAGAGAGTGTGGTAGAGAGAAATAGAGAGAGAGGAAGATAATGAGAGGGAGGGATGGGTGAGTGTTATATACCAAAATGTCACACTTAAGTGTTGCATCTATTATGCACCTAAGTGTCGCAAGTGTCACAAAAGTGTCATATGAACCTTAATAAGTGTTACATTCACTTTATCAAGTGGCGTATACACCTTACTAAGTGTCACATGCACTTTGACATTGCGAAAGAACATTTTTCATGATCCCTAGTCTTTGTGGAGGAGAAAACCCAGCATGAAATGGTCGAAAAACTAGTTTTTACCTTGAGTTTTGACCCATTATTGAAGGTCAACACCCACATGCCCATGTATTGGGATCATTGATCCTTGATCAACTCTCTTTGTTGAACTATGGAGGATAATTGACAACGCTCTTTGCTCCATACAGGGGGAGCATTGAAGTGGGTAGAGGAAGATTTGGTCATCCCACCTTATTCTAAGGGTCAACCCCAAGGGTATCTTAAGTGATTTTGGTCAAGGGGTTGAGTAATGAGTTGAGTCACCCATATTCCCTCCATTTTTGTTAAAAAAATCTTAATATAAGAACATAAATCCTCAACCATTTCCTAGAATCCTTCATGGTGGTTAAGCCTCCCAAATCCTATATAATGAGGCCACTCTAAGGTGACATGCAAAAAGGATTTCAGAGTGTCCAACCTTTGACCTTGGAGTTTAGAAATAGTTCAAGAGAATAATAATTATCATATGGTTATGCACAAGGGGCTAGAAAGGAAAATCTTGTAGGAATGCTAGCGCAATGACAATACAATTGTAAGTGTTTCCATTGTTTCTCATTATTGATATAACTTGTTCTATTCCATTCATGTTTGTGTCTTTGATTCATACATGTCTATTGTTGTAAATTCATCATAGTTAGATATATCTTCAGCTAAAAAACTAGTGTAGATGAAGGTGGTTTCTTCGTGGTCTTTGCAGGATCTCCCCCGCACCTAGGAGCTTGATCAACAAGGTCAGAGGATGGAGAAACGAGGAAAATAGTCGTAAGAACATAATTCCCCCATCTCATTCTTCTCATTTCATTGTCTAAGTAGATATAAAGGGAAACTAGTTACCACTTGTTCTCTTATGTCCTGGATCGAAACAAACATGGTCCAGGTGGAGTTAAACTTGTCCGTAGGGTAAAATTTCCCACAACAAAAAATTAGTGACCATATTGGGGATGATTGTTCTTGTTCCTAGGTTCCTAGACCTTTGAATATTAGTTATCCTTTTATATTTTTCATGTTGATTCTTGTTGCTTGAACCTTTCCCGCTCTCTGGTGAATCTGGGAAAAATTTGATGTTGTTTCAACCACTTCCAGGCATCAACGCTCCCCCACAATGGCCCACGGAGCATTGAAAACCCTTATAAATGTTGCCAGTGTTTTATGGATCATTGACCTCTGTTCAGTGCCTTTTTTTCATACTTATAGGTGGATTGATCTCCTCCATAGGTTAGTTTTCAACCTATTTTGCTTGCTTCTATACATATTTTTCACTCATAATTTTGCAGTAGATTCCAAAAATCTTGGTTATGGCAATGTTTGATTAAAAGAACTATGATAACCAACCTTTGTTTCCTCTTTTGAGCTTACAAGTCATTCTGAATTAGGGAATGAGCATGATTTCCTTAGGTTAACCTAATCCTTGGGTCAAATTCTATATTACCAGTAGTTTGATCCTCATCACGAAGGTTTTCAAACTCCTGTTATCCTAATTTCAAACCTTATATTTTTTGGATTACTGAGAGGGGGGGTGAATCAGTAATAGATCAATTTAGTCCTTTTTCACCATAAAATGCAATTGTTATATCAATGTAGAAGTATCATACAATAGTTTCAGAGTTAATAAACAATGAACAAATGAGCAATTGCACACATACACAATACACTAGTATTTTAAGTGGAAACCTAAAGTGGGAGAAAACCACATAATGTTTTTTCTTATATGTCTTTAAGAATTATATTCATTGGAAGCACCAACTTCCTTTGTTTTCCAGCTGCAACTGGAAGGAGTCTCCAACCCCCTAGTTTCAGAGGCTACAACCTGAGGGAAGCTCCAACTCCCCAATTATGTGGCTACAACTAGAAGGAGGCTATAACCCCCTATGTTCTCCAGCTACAACCAGAAGGTGGCTACAACCACATGTCCTTTCCCTAACCAACCACCCTGAAATATAAATGTCAAATGTAGACAACCTGTCACGGTCACTAAATCAACCAATGCCACTGTCAACATGTAACAATAACCTGTAACAACCTGTACCAATCAACCTGCACCAAACAACCTATACAAATAACATGAACCAACATGTACCATGCATCAACCTGTACCTCAACCTGTACCATCAACAAGTGCATAAACCATGCACCAAAACTATACAAATAACTTGTCACAACAACCTATCCAAAAAACCTATCACCACAACATGTCTCATCAATATTATCAACCAAATCAGATCTACGAAGACAAGTATGCTACATAATCCATAAATGATGTGTCAACAATACTACTAACAAGTGCCTCCAACCATGTACCAAGTATGTACCAATCATGCATCAACTTCACATCAGCTATGACTCATCAAGATGTACCAACATCATCAACTTTACACCTCATGTATGTGCCAACTCATCAACTAATTGTCTCAACCATGTACCCAACATGTACCTCAACCATATACCAAAGACATACACCAATATAACCATCAAAATTTATCTAAGAATTCATCACTATATCCATAAACCAAATACCATCAACCCTTACATCAAACCATGTTCCACAACCTCACTGTTATGTAGCCTCAAGCTAAACCAACAACTTCAACAACACATCACAACCAAAATACCAATACACATATGCCAAATACCAACAAAAAGATACCAACGGTATCCCTCAACAAATTTGATATATGCAGCAATATTGAACGTCCAATATTATCTCAAGAGCTAACCCTAGCTCACAAAACATACCTCAAACAAGATGTGCCATATCTCTAATAAATAGACCCCAACCATGTTCTTGCTGCACTTTTTATGCCGCAATTTGTCTGCTGTGATTTTTCTGCCACACTTTTTCTGCCGCGATTTTTTTGCCGCACTTTTTCTGCCGCGATTTTTCTATCGCACTTTTTCTGTCTCGATTTTTCTGCCGCACTATTTCTACTGCGATTTTTCTGCCGCAATTTTTCTGTCGCACTATTTTTGCCGCACTTTTTCTGTCGTAGTTTTCCTACCGCACATTTTCTGCAACACTTTTTCTTCTGCACTTTTCCTGCCGCACTTTTTCTGTTGCACTTTTCCTACCACACTTTTTCTGCTGCAATTTTTCTCTATCAATAATATCTACCCAAATAACCTTTCACAAAAATAGATATTCAATAATATTCAAGTGTGATTAAAATGAGAGATCCTTGCCTCTTATTTATACTTTCATGTAGCTTCCTCAAGGGGTTACCTTTTAACCATCGTAACCCACTTTCCTTATTTTAGGGTTAACCCACTTCTAACCACCTGTCCACTTAGTAATTTATCCATTAACTTTAATATTTAAATAATTTGTTTTGTATTCGCTTTGAATTATAGTACACTCATCACTTCACTTTATTATTTACCTTCTAAAATCTCTTAAACCAATTTCCTTATTTTAGGTCTAACCCACTTCTAACCACTTGTCCACTTAGTAATTTCTCCATTAAATTTATTATTTAAATAATTTCTTTTGTATCCACTTTGACTTATAGTACACTCATCACTTCACTTTATTATTTAAATAATTTCTTCTTTGCAACCATTTTGACTACTTTGACCTTTTTGGGCTTCTAGATGACTCATGAGGGTTCTCCAACTTCACATGGACATAACTCTCTAATCGTGAGGAGTTATGTGACGTTCCACATACCACTAGAAATGGAATGACATGCACTATCCATCTAGAATATGCTTACCTGAAAATATATCAAAAATCATATTGTTATCCATCAAACAAACTTAGGTCCATTACCCAAACCTTTGTGCTATTGGAATTCGCTACCGGAATTTCTTCAAGGGTTGACATCAATGAAAACCAACCCAATTAATCAACAATCTCCCCCTTTGGCATTGATGGCAACACTTTGATGCAATAATGAAGTCTTGTCATGCAATAATGAAGTCATATCACTCATGCTCTTCCTGTGACCATTGCTCCCCCTGGAACCATGCCTCTATGCTCTACATCTGATAAATATCTCCTCCTTTGTCATCAATGGAAAATGTATCTTTCCATATGGGGTTGCTCCCCCTAACTAAACTATCCTTGGGGATCATTCCCCTTACCGAACGCTTCATGAAACTGATCTCTCGACCTCAATTGTCCTCTTTATGGTGCTTCCTCATGTAAATCTAATACATATAATATAAGAATTCAAAATCATTCATTTTGGAGTAGAAATTACTCAGAGTCTCTGGAAAAGATACTCAAAGGCTTCCCATGGAAGTTCTTTTGTAAATATGTTTTCCACTTGTTCTTTTGTGCCCACATATTCAACTCTGATGTTCTTCTCTACAACTTGTTCCCATAGAAAGTGATACTTGATTGAAATGTTCTTTGTCTTGGAGTGAATCACGGGGATCTTTGAGATATCGATGGTTCATGTATTATCACAATAGATTGGAATGGGCTCATCATACTCAACCTATATGTATTTCATAGTTTTTTTCATCCATAGAACCTGTGTACAACATCGTGTTGTTGAAATATACTCTGCTTCGGCTGTAGATAAAGATATTGATGATTGTTTCTTACTTAGACAAGATATTAAACACTCACCCAAGTAGAACATTGCTCCACTGGTGTTTTGTCGGTCATCAATGCAACTTGCCCAATCTGCATCTGTGTAAGAAATAAGTGATAGATCTTTTCCTTTTGGATACCATAATCCAAACTTTTTTGTTCCTTTGAGATATCTGAAAATCCTCTTCACTGCTAAGACATGTGATTCCTTTGGTGTAGTTTAAAATCGTGACACCTATTCAACTGCCTGCATTACATCTGGTCTGGATGTTGTCACACATAGTAAGTTAACAATCATTGACCTATATTACTCTAGTCTGTAGACTTTGAATTATCATCTTTGCTAAACTTGAAACTGGTTTGCATAAGAGTGGTAATTGGTTTGCAATCTTCCATTACGAACCTCTTTAGCCTTTCTATGATATACTTAGTTTGAGAAATAAAAATTTCTTGGTTGTTTTGATGTATTTGAAGACCCAGAAAGAAGGATAGTTCTCCAAGTAATGACATTTCAAATTCATTATGCATATCCTTTTCAAATTTCTGGCTTAACCTGTCAGCATTTATTCCAAAAATAATATCATCAACATAAAATTCAATTAATAAAATACTATCTTGACCTACCTGGATGTAAAGGTTGTTGTTTTCACTTCATTTTCTGAACCCTATTTATTGTATATATTTATACTGTCTAGAGTACCATGATCTAGGAGCCTGTTTTAGACCATACAAGGCCTTCTTCAATTTGCACATGTAATTTGCATTCTATGACAACTGAAATCATTCTAATTGTTTGATGTAGACTTCTTCTTCATCTTATGCTTCTTCTTCGTAAAGTTGTTCCATTGATTCATTTTCTTATTCCTTTAATTCTTGTCCACCTGTTTCATCAATTGTTACATTGATGCTTTCCACAACTTTGTTCAGCCTCATATTGTAACACTTGTATTATTTCCTTGTACTTGAGTAACCAACAAGTACTCCTTTGTCCACACGAGAATCAAACTTTCCCATTCTACCATCTTCTGTTTTGATGCAGCATCTACTTCCAAATACTTTGAAGTGCTTCACATTTGTTGGTATTCCCTTCCATAGATCGTAAGAAGTTTTGTCTTTGTTGTTTATGATCATTAATCTATTTTGAATGTGAATAGTTGTATGCACTGCATGTGTCCAAAATATGTCTATCGATTTTGAATCCATTAACATTGTTTGATCCATTTCCTATGTAATTATCATCCATTATGATAATGTTCCTTTGTCTCTGAACCACTCTCTGAACCAATATATGAATCCATTCTCTCATCCACTGTCATATATCTATCCAAACCTGCAAAGTGTTCTTATGAATCCATCTCTTTCCATATTGTCCAAGACTCTACTACAAATTGTCCATAATGTTGACCCATTTATCACTGTACTATCATGAAGTATTCACTACTACAATTAATTGTATTTCTTCTAACAGACTGCTTTGGATCTGCTTATTCAAAATTTGCAAGTTGCTCGAAGGATGGTTCTTTGGTCTGTCACAGTTATCGCATAGACTCCCCCTATCTAATATTAATGTTACCTAGGAGTCTCTAAGACGGATGGATCAGAACAATTCCTGCTCTGATGTGTATTCATCATCATCTTCATTGGTAGATTCATCATCTCTTTGAGCTCTAACTTCTTTCTTTCTGTCCATGGATTCATCTTTCACTACAATTCCTGAAAGTACAATCTCTTGAACTTGTTCCTTATTTACTTGTCCTTCTTTTCTTTCAATTGTTTTCCAAAACTTTCTGTATCTGACATCTTTCTTTTTCTCTATAGAATTTTCTTGATCTCATTTTATTTCCAATATTGCAATCTCTCAAACCTAGTCTTTGTTCACCTGTTCTTCATGTTTTATTATCGATACTTTTTTACATATGATATCAGTGTTCTCTTTCATGGAAGTATCGATCATGCTTCTACAATCACTAGCTATGTGTCCATAATTATGACATTTTTAACATTCAATGTTACATGGGGCCACATAGGCATTTCATGCTTGAGTGTTTCTTTTATAATCCCTGCAATCTGCAACCTTATGTTCAAATTTAGTACAATAAAAAAAATGACCATAAAAGAAATTTGCATGCCTGGGAGCGAATGATATTCTTTATGGCATAGTCCTTCTGAATTTTTCCCTTGACTGATCATGATCATGATTGAAGCTTCTTTGTGGCTTGAACATGGATGGTCTTCTTGAAGATGTATCTTCAATAGTTTTCTTAGATTCTGGTTGACCATGATTCCTTCCTTTGAGTACTTCTGCATAACTCTTTCTATTTTCTTCATTATTCTTTTGTAGCAACCTAGAGTTCTTCTCTTCATTCTCTATAACTAATGTGGATTTTTTTGTCTCTTCAAATTTCTTGTTGAGCTTGACGATTTTACTTCTCAATGTGACAACTTCTTCTTCAAGCTTCTCAACCTCTTCTTCTTTATTCATTATCTAAGACTTCATGACTTCTTCTGTTCTTTTAGCTTCTTCAAGATGAATTTTTAATGTGATTTTTCTTCTTCAAGTCCTTTCTCTTCTTGACCAAACTCTACATCAAGATGGTTTAGATAGTTAGTTATTTCCTTAAGATGATATGTCAATATATTCTCTCTCATTTATGATTCTTCCTTTTGTGCTTCTATGTTGGCTTCCAAATACTACTTTTGATATTCAATATTTTCTTCAATATTTTTGGCTTCTTCTAACTGAGTTCTTATGTTCTCAATGACCTTTTGGGCTCATTCAAAAATATGAACACTCTCCTTTTGTTTCATCAATTATTTCTTGAGTGACTTGTTTTCTTCTCCTGGTTCATCTAAAGCACTAATAAATTATGCTTCATAATTGTCTTCCTTTTCAATTAGTTTTTTTGTCTCATTTCCTTCATGGCATTTTATTTCAAGATGTTCGTGTTTTTCACAATTAAAGAAAAACAATATATCTCTCGTGATTATGTACTCTTCATTTTTTGAATCTGTATGACATGGTGAACACAATTCTTCTTGATATGTATCTTCATCTTCTTTGGCATTTTTTGAATCTGCGATGGGTGAAGAATATATGTCATGTAACCTATTCCAAAGTTCTTTGGTTGATGGACATTTACCAAAATTTTCTCTTACCATATTAGGTAATCATTCCTATATGAAATCCATTGTTATTTTATTATTCTTCTTCAATTCCTTCTCGGTTGTAGTCTTTTCCCTTTCTGAACTATCATATCCTATAACAAATGATAGCTGAGTATAATGTCCCTGTGCCTATAAAAATAATTTCATCTTTTTTCTCCACATATCATACTTAAAACCATTATGACCATTAAACATTGGTACTCCATTCTCAGAATAATCCATGATCTTCTTCCAGTGGTTAAACTGTTTCTTGAAGGAATCGGTTCTGATACAAGGTGTTGGATTACTGAGAGGGGGGGTGAATCAATAATAGAGCAATTTGATCCTTTTTTAGCATAAAATGCAAGTTTTATATCAATGTAGTATTATCATCCAATAGTTTCAGAGTAAATAAAAATTAACAAATGAGAAATCACACACATACACAGTACACCTGTGTTTTACGTGGAAACCCAAAGCAGGAGAAAACCAAGAATGTGTTTTATTATGTTTCTTTAAGAATTACATTCATTAGAAGCACCAACTTCCTTTGTTTTCTAGCTGCAACTAGAAAGAGGCTCCAACCCCCTAGTTTCTCAGGCTACAACCTGAGGGAATCTCCAACTCCCCAATACTCTGGCTACAACCAGGAGGATACAACCCGCTATGTTCTCCGGCTACAACCGGAAGGTGGCTACAACCACCTTTATTTTCCCTGTCCAACCTCTCTGAAATATAAATGTCAAATGTAGACAACCTGTCAGGGTCACTAAATCAACCACTGCCACTTTCAACATGTCACTGCCAACCTGTACCAATAACCTGTAACAACCTGTACCAATCAACCTACACCAAACAACCTATACCAATAACATGAACCTACATGTACCATGCATCAACCTGTACCTCAACCTATACCATCAACAAGTGCATCAACCATGCACCAAAACTATACAAATAACTTGTCACAAAAACCTATCCAAACAACCTATCACCACAACATGTCCCATCAATCTTATCAACCAAATCAGATATACCAAGACAAGTATTCTACATCATCCATAAATGATGTGTCAACAATACTACTAAGTGCCTCCAACCATGTACCAAGTATGTACCAATCATGCATCAACTGCACATCAACTATGACTCATCAAGATGTGCCACAATCATCAACTATACACATCATGTATGTGCCAACTCATCAACTACTTGTCTCAACCATGTACCTCAACCATATACCAAAGACATACACCAATATAACCATCAAAATTTATCTAACAATTCATCACTCTATCCATAAACCAAATACCATAAACCCTTACATCAAACCATGTGCCACAACCTCACTATTATGTAGCCTCAAGCTAAACCAACAACTTTAGCAACACATCACAACCAAAAGAACAATACCCATATGCCAAATAGAAACAACAAAATACCAACGGTATCCCTCAACAAATCTGATATATGCAACAATATTGAACATCCAATATCATTTCAAGAGCTAAACCATAGCTCACAAAACATACTTCAAACAAGATGTGCCATATCTCTCATAAAAAGACCCCAACCATGTTGTTGCCGTACTTTTTCTGCCACGATTTTTCTGCCGCACTTTTTCTTCCGCGATTTTTCTGTCGTGATTTTTCCGCCACACTTTTTCTACCGCGATTTTTCGACCGCACTTTTTCTGCTACGATTTTTTTCTCGCACTTTTTCTACCACGGTTTTTTTTTCCGCACTTTTTTTCCACGATTTTTCTGCCGCAATTTTTATGTCACACTTTTTCTACCGCAGTTTTCCTTCCGCATTTTTTTCTGCCGCACTTTTCCTGTCGCACTTTTTTTGCTGTAATTTTTCTCTATAAATAATATCTTCCCAGATAACCTTTCAAAAAAATAGATATTCAATGATATTCAAGTGTGATTAAAATGAGAGAGCCTTGCCTCTTATTTATACTTTCATGTAGCTTTCTCAAGGGGTTACCTTTTAACTATCTTAACCCACTTTCCTTTTTTTAGGGTTAACCCACTTCTAACCACTTGTACACTTAGTAATTTCTCCATTAACTTTATTATTTAAATAAAAAAAATTGTATCCACTTTTACTTGTAGTACACTCATCACTTCACTTTATTATTTACCTTCTAAAATCTCTTAAACCACTTTTCTTATTTTAGAGCTAACCCACTTCTAACCACTTGTCCACTTAGTAATTTCTAAATTAACTTTATTATTTAAATAATTTATTTTGTATCCACTTTGACTTATAGTACACTCTTCACTTCACTTTATTGTTTAAATAATTTCTTCTTTGCAACCACTTTGACTACTTTGACCTTTCTAGGCTTCTAGATGACTCATGAGGGTTCTCCAACTTCACATGGCCATAACTCTCTAACCATGAGGAGCTATGTGATGTTCCACATACCATCAGAAATGGCATGACATGTACTATCCATATAGAATAGTATTACCTACAAATATATCAAAAATCATACCATTAGCCATCAAAAAAACTTGGGTCCATTACCCAAACCTTTATGCTACCAAAATTCGCTACCAGACTTTCTTCAAGGGTTGACATCAATGACAACCAACCCAATCAATCAACAATATTAAATTTGTATTCATTTGATTTGGAATTGTAAATTGGATTTTTTCAAACGATGATTTATTTTCTCTTTCACCATTTTGATTACTTGATTGAACAAGTTGTCTCACACTTGATTTCTTTCATTTCTCATAAAACATTTGAGTGCACTGTGTTTCATTTATTTTTTCTTTGTGTTCCTTTGTGTCAAACATTGATTTATTTCATTCTCGTTGAAATATTGGAAGAACAAAAGTTTTGCATTTGAAGAGATTTCATTGAACATACAATCAAACAAAGAGAATTTATGTATTCTTAGGAATTTTGTTTTGGCACATGTTTTGAAAGAGATAGTCTCGCATTTTCTTTAGGATTTCAAAAACATTTGTTTGATAGTTTGGCATCATTTTGGAAAGTTGCATGATATTGAATGCTTGTTAAGAAGAAAATAACTCTTCTCCTTCTCCTAGATAGAATTCATCGAAAACAAACGATTGTATCTCATTCTATTTTCATTCTATTGGAGTCGAGTCTTACGCATCATTAGTTTCATCTCTGACGACCTTTCTGAGTAAAAAATCCATTAAAATCAACCAACGTGCTAATAAAATCAACTACATTTTTTTTGGTTTATAGTACACCAACAGTAACATAAGGTTAGAATCTTTGAACTAGGAAAAGTGAATAAATTGTCCAAGATTACTAAATAAGACTGTAGAACTCTAGAGAGTGATAAAATACAACTATCATATAGGAATAGCTGGGAACCCCCTTTAACAAAGAGGATAAACATGAGGTGATATGTGTAAGAGAAATGAATATTACCCCTCCAAATCTTGACCAATCATAGTGGAAAGAGAATATATTAGGCTTTTCTCTTGAGAAACTACTCATTTCATTTGGTATCGGTGCTTCATGAATCCAAAATCCATTTCGGGTTCTTAGTGTTAATATTATGGTAGCCGTGGGAGGTATTTACCCCCACGTGTGAACCTAACAATAATAGAAGACTCTGGGAAGCAAGAGAAACCCTAATGAGTTGGCTAAATATCCCTAGAAGCCTTGACGGCTCAAGAAGATAATTTATATTAGGCTATTAGCCTCCAAGAGAAGAAGTCGGCCAGAAATAATAATAATATATTGAATAGACACATACCCAGAAGGAGAAGTCGTCCCCAACAAAACTGGCAGGATTACTATAAATATAGGGCGCCAGTTCTCATTTGCAACATCTCAGAATTGCAGTTATGTAGTTTGGTGCACACTGTAGTTGCAATCTTGTGCACAAGTTTGGAGGAAGAGCTGGTGTAGCTGCAACAACAACAAGATCTCAGTTTTGGATTGAATATCTCTTGGCTAGGGTTTGGAACATCTAATCAGTCTTTTGTGATGCGCTATCCTTGGGGATTGATGCGCTACTCTTTGTTTGGCTATCTATCCTAGGGTTTGCTTCCGGAGGAATTCTCAGTCAAGGTTAATGTGCTCGGAGGGAGGCTTTGGCCTATGGTTGGGTGACAAAGGTATCGTCAATGGTAAAACGAGCACACCATATTCTATATTCTAACAGGTTATGGGCCCACACCCCTTTAGTTAGCCTAAAACGCTAGAAGGAAACATAGTCGCTAGACATTGAGCTCGTTGAGGAACTGTCACTAGGGTTACTAGCAGGAGCAACTTCCAAAAGCACTACAGCTAGGGTTACCAGCAGAAGCAATTGTAGAAACCCTAAACCTCTTGTCGAGGCACCTTAAGTGATGAGATTGACCTAATATCAGGATAGATCAGTGCACCCTAGCCTAGTGCATCTCCTGGTACTCTCAGAAGGCCAGGATGTGAAGTTTGGATTTCTGGCCAAATCTACGGTTTGACCAAGTCAAGCAAGCCATGACGAACTCTATAAAGTCTGAGAACAAGCTAGATGGAGCCTCTAACTTCAGAGCATGGAATACAAGGATTGACCTCATCCTTTCTAAGAATAAAGTGTTGGATATTGTGAAAGGAAAGATCGTGAAGCCAGAGTTTGAAGAAGGAGAATAGAAGGAACCGTAGAATGTTGCAGCTATGGAGAAATTCAAAGACGTTGACATCAATGCCATGAGTATCATAGTGGATTCCATAAAATAACACTTGATACCCTATATCTCCCATCTTGACTCATCAAAGAAGATGTACGATGCCCTAACAAATCTCTTCTAAGTCAGAAACATTGGACAAGTTATGAGTCTGAAGAATGAGCTCTGTGACATGAAGATGAATGATGATGACAACATAACATCATACTTTGTAAGGATCTCCCAGTTAAGAGATCAACTACAAGCTATTGAAAAGATCACTTCAGAAAAGGAATTGGTGAACATAGTACTCAATGGTCTTCCCATGACATGGGATGCATTTGCCACAAGCATGAACACAAGGAAGGAGTACCCGACATTTGAAGAACTTTGGACTTGCTGTGCTCAAGAAGAATCAAGGATCAATGAAAAAGAGAAACCTCAAAAGAAGTGCGATGATCAAGCCTTCACAGCAAGTTTCAAGAACTTCAGGAACAAAAGAAAGTTTGGTTCAAGGAGGAAGCCAAATCAAGAGAAAGACATTTTAGAAATACAATGCTTCAACTGTCAAAAGTACGGTCACTACAGAAATCAATGTCCCGAGCTAAAGAAAAGGAAGGAGAAACACGAAGCATCGATTTCCGAAGAAAAGGAACCGACAAAGAAGACTAAGTAGGATGGAAGATACTTCTTCTACTAAAAGGTAACAACACCCTTCTTATTTCTTGTACATATCTTGATTGCATCGTCTTTATACGTAATGTGTTCCAAGAAGAACTATACCTATGAAAGAACAACAAGATAAGAATGAATATCATTAGATATTACACATGAAAGAAGGAAATATATCATGTGAAAGCTATTACAAGATAAGACAAAATCAAAATCAATCCTGAAGAGACTTAGAAGTCAGACAGACTTATGACGACAACTAAGACTAAAGTGTGGACTCTATTAGACAAGAGAGCCAATTATATATTCCAAAAGACAATAAGGATGCGGATGGAAGCGTGGACTCTATTATATATTGTAGAAGACAATAATGATGGAGATGGAAGCATGGACTCAATCAGACAAAGGGAGCAGATTATATGCACTCTTACATGAAGCAAGGATCAGGAGGGAGATAATCTTATGATCCATTGAAGATGATGATATATATATATATATATATATTAATGGTAATAGTCATGACGGACAGTACGTGTTCAAATCAACTACAAAAGAAGACCTCTTCGAAGAAAAGCCTTAAAGTATTCCTGGTTGTCCATCTAGATCCGATGATGAAAGGTAGAAGTGGAATCTCTAGGGCATGGAATCTACAAGAAACTCCATGGACCCAAAAGTAAAATAAGAACATAAAGATTCCAAGAAAGAAAAAGAAGAACCAGAACAACCAGTCATTGTATCAAGAATCACAAGATTACCAGCCTGATATGAACTCACTAAAAGAAATCAAGCAGAAGAACTGAAAGTCGTGATGAAGAATAGTGTACGGAAGACTTATGAATGAAAGCATTGCGAGATCCAGAACCAGAGGTTCTCCCAGATGGAGGGAGAAGACTATGATGATTGATTATTCCAGTACACTAGACTTATCTCTATATAAGTCATTATATCATACGCAACATCCATGAGTTGGAATTCTACATCAGATGAATGCAAAGAATATTCTCCAAAGAAAGAGCATATGAAGAGAAATCTCAAGACCTTGAGGCATACCAGAAAGAGACTCCTATATGCAGATAAGAAGAAGACAACTTGGTGGAGAACCTCCAGTGCACAGCAGAAGTGTGGTGAAGATTTCCTATAACATCAAGATGACTACTCAGAAGATATGATCTCATGATGAAAGAAGAAGTACCACATGGATATGTTCCAGTTCTCCAACTATGATATACTCTACTATTCAGATCTACATGAAGCCTTCACAGTGTTCCAGACTACAGTACAAGCATTACATTATCCATGATAAAGTCTAGAAGGGAGAAAATGATTTCTCCAATACATATCTCCACAGATGAGCAGATAAGCATACATTTTGGTAAAGCCTATATTCAAGATGAAAGAACGTGCATACTAAAGCTAGAGCTCGTGGAAATAACTCTCTTAGCTAGAAGGGAAGACTCTCCAAACTAGAAGAAGGTACGCAAACATTTATTTTTGTGATTGAAATAACTCTCCAGTTAGGAGGGAGCATTGAAAATATCATTTATCTTTGTAAT
>ML779596.1:347326-372636 GCA_009831015.1 Picea engelmannii
AAGAAGGTACGCAAACATTTATTTTTGTGATTGAAATAACTCTCCAGTTAGGAGGGAGCATTGAAAATATCATTTATCTTTGTAATTGAAAAATAGTCCAGATTGGACAGATGCTTTCTTGTTCGGAAAGTGGATTGAGATTTATGACGGACAGTGACTTCCCATTGTAGTTAACATGGGAGGCAGACTGATTGTTGATGTATCATAGACGAAGACTTCCCATTATGGGGAGTGTTCTAGGACAGTCATTCTTCTTGGCAGTCACTCTGAGTAGTGGTCAAGTAGAATGGTCCGCCTCGTTGGGAAGTCATTCTTTCGAAGTTCACAGTTGTGAGCAGTTTCGAAGAATCGTCCATTTTGGAGGTTGATGCAGGACAGACATTCCTCGAGGGTTATACATTCTCTCCAGGTTACACTTTAGTGTCGGAGGAATGGCCCAGGGTGGGGAATAGTCCAGGCTCAGCAATCAGGGACAGTTATTCCTCGAGGGCAGACTCATTCTCTCCAGGTTACACTTTGTTTAGTGTCGGAAGAATGGCCTAGGGTGGGGAATAGTCCAGGACAGTCATTCCTTGGGGTAGACTCATTCCCTCTAGGTTACACTTTGTTTAGTGTCAGAGGAATGGCCCAGGGTAAGGAATGGTCCAAACATTTCTAGAGGGCAGACTCATTCTCTCTAGGCTACACTTTGTTTAGTGTCGGAGGAATGGTCGAGGGTGAGAAATGGTCTAGGCTCAGAAATCAGAAACAATCCTTCTTCCTTGGTTGAGAAGAATGGGGCAGATAGCTCATTATTGATATTCTATATTGAGGGCATACATTCTTTCAGACCTCATAGATGTGAATGAAAGATTGGCCCAGATGATTATTATTGATGTTCTATACTGAGGGCAGACACTCTTTCAGATCTCATAGACGTGAGTGAAAGATTGGTCCAGATGATTCAGTTTTTATCATAACATTGTTTCTATGCAGATGAAGACTACTGTGGTGGTAGACATTCTTTCAGATCTCACAAACGTGAGTGAAATATTGGCCCAAACAATACAGTTTTTATCATAACATTTTTTCTATGCAGGATGCTCTCATATGGTTGTTATGAAGACCGTATGACAGTAGATGAGGACTATTGTGGTGAATATGTTTCACCGTTCGCAACCATACATTACTGATCAAGTACTTATGTATTACTTGATGTGGTAGTGAACCACTGGATTGTAGTTATGTACTACTATGAATAGACACATGTGTGTTCTATCCTCGTTCTAATTTCCTTGAAGACTATCAACAGTTTATTGGAGATAATGATAATTCATATGAATGATGAACAGAGATTTTCCAGATGGAAAAAAGTTCAGAGCTTTTACTGCTCTTGTATCACTCTATGGTGAGAGTGACTTATTCAGCATCATATCTAACTACTCAGATGAAGTATGGTTTTGAGAGATGATGCAACTGATGATGATGGTGATGCTCATGATCTAGTCATGAAATAGTCTAGATGACTATATTGATGCTACTGGGTAAATGGTATGTTTTGTGCTCAAGTCCATTACCTGTAAATACCTCTCTAGCTAGGAGGGAGTGTTAATATTATGGTAGCTTCTGGAGGTATTTACCCCCGCGTGTGAACCTTACAAGAATAGAAGACTCCAGGAAGCAAGAGAAACCCTAATGAGTTAGCTAAATAGCCCTAGAAGTCTTGTCGGCTCAAGAAGATAATTTATATTAGGCTATTATCCTCCAAGAGAAGAAGTCGGCCAGAAATAATAATAATATACTGAACAGACACATACCCAGAAGGAGAAGTCGGCCCCAACAAAACTAGCAGGATTACTATAAATACAGGGCACCAGTTCTCATTTGCAGCATCTCAGAATTGCAGTTCTGCAGTTTGGTGCGCACTACAGTTGCAGTCTTCTGCGCAGGTTTGGAGGAAGAGCTGGTGTAGCTGCAGCAGCAACAAGATCTCAGTTTTGGCTTGAATATCTCTTGTCTAGGGTTTGGAACATATGATCAGTCTTTTGTGATGCGTTATCCTTGGGGATTGATGCGCTACTCTTTGTTTGGCTATCTAGCCTAGGGTTTTCTTCTGGAGGAATTCTCAGTCAAGGTTAAGGTGCTCGGAGGGAGGCTTCGGCCTATGGTTGGGTGACGAAGGTATCGTCAATGATAAAATGAGCACACCATATTCTATATTCTAACACTTAGAAGTCTTACCAATCCACTTATATTTAGTTCTCTTGAAGAGATTCAGACTTTTTTATCCTTCCCATATGTTCGATCTCAACTATCAACTATACGGTTCTGACTATCGACTGTACCCCCAATAGGATGACTGCAAGTGGGTAACCTTAGTGTCCTTTCATAGGTATCTACATATCAGGTGACTATGGGGGGATTCCCATGGTACCTGGGGTAGATTTTGCATCACAATTTTAGTACTCTTGGAGGGTGACCCCACGAAACGAAGGTTTCTTTCACCGAGAAGTGTTGTTATGTGGAGTTGAAGGTAACTACTTCTCATATCTTCAATGACAGATTGATATCCCATCTTCTGAAGATCCTTCTATTGTTTCTTGGTTGATTACATGTAGATATTTTTTAGGGGTGTGTTCTTTCAGAGTTCAAGTTAGCCTTAACGATTGTTATTTTACTTTCACCATGGTTGATCAAGGGCTTCAAATATCTCATAGAATGAAACGTTTGGATTCCAAAGTTCTGGAACCTCAACATGACTCTTCTTATGAAGGAATGGTTGAAGAAACAACTTCTGAAACTCGGAGTTTAGCTTGTGGAAGTGTCCAACAAGAAGAAGAAATGGTCACAACCTTCGTGGAAGGCCTTGTATCTCACTCAAATACCCTTTTTACTGATCCACTGGGCCCATTACTCATTGAAAAACTATCCACGAGATTTCTTTATGCTTATTCTTCTTACTATTTACCGTATAGTTCATCCATTAGCCAATCTTTGAGCATGAACCCACCTACATTTTATTTTCTAGAGGGATTGAGAGTTGCACCTCCTCTATCCATAGCTCTTGTAGCTGACCCTGCAAGAGAACATATCACTACTATTGATGCTTCTTCTGTACTGGGAACATCAATGACCCAGGTTACTCTGACAGAACCACTTGCGACTACATCTCTCTCTACACATGGATCGAGTAATATTCCTGCTTCACTAATAACACATATGAAAACACCAATTTATTTACTTGGTTGTCCCATTGATCAGATGGAAAAAATTTGGGTTGTTCAAACAACCATATTTACATAATCTACTCAACCCACATCTCCAAATTTACGAATGAGGAGTTCTCCTATACCCTTCGTTGGAGGTCAATCTTCAGCCCGGGGAACACCTTTTATTGGGGATAAACTCTCAACTATGAGGAAAAATCATATGTGGGGGTCACAACAACATAATTGGGGGAAATCCACTCATGTAGGTCCTTCTATTCCCACTCTTACTGGCCTATATCTTGGAAAACCATATCGAGGAGTTTCAAATGCTTTATGGGGTCAACCTAATCCGACAGTCATTCCTCTGCAAGGAAATTTTTCCAATAAATGTGTGAACCCCATGATTCCAATAAAAGAGCCCCCAAACATAGTATATGGGAAGTCATTGAGCCAACCTCAATACATGGGGGGACCATCAGGTCAACCGCAATACATGAGAGGACCATCGGATCAGTCGCAATACATGGGGGGACCCTCAAGTCAACCATAATACATGGGGGGTCAGCCACAATACATGGGAGGACCATATGGTTTTTCTATCCTATCGCAACCTATATATGGTCATGTTGGTGTTCCTATGTCACATGGTTACTACCAGTATCCACAGGTTAACTGATATCTTCCTTTCTTGGATACAATAGATTTGCTTTATCTGTCATGTTTTACCATTGATACCATATTGCATGCCCTATTTTGGCCTCCAATCCCTACCAAACCACCATCCGATATCCCAAAATTTGACGGGAAACCTAGAGAAGACCTTAATAACCACATAATGACTTTCCTTCTTTGTTGTTCCTCAAAATATTTGATGGATGACCCATTCGTTTAAGACTTTTCCAGAGAATTCTCACGGGCTCGACAGCCAAATGGTATATTGAGCTGTTGTGACACTCCTTTGGTGACTTTAATACTTTAGCTATGGGTTTTTTGACACATTTCCAGCGGTTGATTCGATATGAAACCAATACAAATATTTTAACTTCTCTTAGGAAATACACCTCCACTCACATACCTGATCATATTTGTGAATGGAGGCGGCGGTGATGGTTGATTAAAGTTGTTATTCTGGACCAACTCCTCGAAGATTGGTTTACCAAGTCACTTTTGTCACCCATCGCTAGAGATGTTGCTACGGGAAGTGTTGTCACTGAGGAACAATACATTACTCATGCTAAATACCTGGACTTGGTATATTCCCAGTCTGACACACTTTACGTTCTGATCCCTCATGCTCCTCTCCCATCGAATGATCTGTCAAGACCTGCTCCGGAATCCCATGTTGATCCTTAGGAAGGTTTCATTACCAAAAATTCTTCCTCTCATGTTCAAATCTTCGAGGTGAATTCAGTCCAATCCACTTCATCTCAACAAACTGGAGGTAAGAATAAAAACAAGGGTAAATCCAATTCTAACCCACAAGAGATTACAAAAACTATTGATACCCAACCGAAAAGGAAATCTAAGATTCCCTGCATTATTTTTATGAAGGAACACTACACGAAAGACTTCCCTCATTGTGAGGAAGTCAATAAACTTCTGAAGGGTATCTCCCAACCTGCAATGTTAACTAACCCTTTTCTGATTCAGCAACAACAAATGGTTTCACACAATCTTTCCCCTCTTCAAGGGGGAAATGCAGGTCATCCTCACAATGAGAATTCTTCCTTAAGCATCGCTCAATTATTTATGTGTAAGGATACGGTTAGTCTAATGACCATAGCTAATAATTATGATAGCTCTCTAGATAATCATTCCAATGAAGTTTCTAAAGATAAGCCCTTGACTTCCCTAGTCCTCTATCCTCCACCCCTCTTCATATTGAGAGGCCTATTGTTGACTCGGTGTGTTTCTCACCCAAGGGAACAATTCAAAAGTTGATTTTCAATTCAAGTGCCCCCGCTTCTCAAAACTACAACGTTGTTGAATATTTCACACATGCACATTGTCCTATTCTGACATGAGAAGTTCTACAAAACTCTTCAATTCAATGTAGAACCCTATTATCATCCATTGGATATGTGGATCCAGAGGCATCAAATATGATTATGTTTAATGTGGACTATTTTAAGCCGAGGCTCTCCCATAACCTGAACTTCCAAATTCCAGCTATGTTTGGTGGGAAGAACATCCATCACACTATTTTGGATAAAGGAGCTTCCACATGTGTCATGTCTTTGTCCTATTAGAGAGCCATTGGTTATCTTGAACTTACCAAGTATCCCGCCACCCTTAAGTAATTTGATGGATGCGGAGCGAGAGAGAGAGGTAAGAGAGAGAAGGAGGCGGAGAGAGAAAGAGGGAAACAAGGAGAAAAAGGAAAAGGAGGGGAGATATGGAGTAAGAAATAGGGAGAGGGGGAGACTAGAGAGAGAGAGTAGGAGGGTGATCCGGGTGGATATTGGTGGCCACCCACCTATTCCAATTGACTCCTCTTTTCCATTTTTAGTTCATCAAGTTCTTATGTACTTCTTTGTAATTGTGGGCTCTACACTTATGGTAATGTCTGAAGCCCTACACATCTTCCAGGTGGATATTGGTGGCCCCTCACCTAATCCAAATAGCTTATTTCATAGTTTTTTCATGTCATCACATCTTGTTGTACTTCCAGGGTCGTTTTGGATCCCTAAACAGTGTTTTATTGTCTTTCCACAATCAATCTTTAGACGAAGTTAGAGTTTCATGGAGTAATGTGTATTTCTTTGAAATACCTTTCCAATGACCTATCATGCGCCTAAAAAGGAGGTTGTATGCAAATGTTACAAACCCGGGAAACAGAGATACCAACTTACCCATAGGGGCCCACATGATTCTTGGTGTTTCACCTCCTAGGGTTAGGTTTTTGGATGTCTAGGGTTTTTTCATTCATGAGTAATATCAAAAAGGCCTTTGGAACCTCATTGTATTCATTCTTCTTAGATGGATGTGCATAGCAGCCACATCTCATCTCAATGATATCTACTACCATTGGAGCAAGTGTTTCAGTTCTGCAGTTTTATAGTTTCATCCTATTTTATTTATTCAATAGAAGATATTTTTCACTGGATATTTGTGTTGTTCTTCATATCTCTGTGTTTATTCTAGTCATTATGTTAATCATTTCCTTCCACTCCTAAATCTAGATCAGTGGTGTCTGAGCAGTCTTCTCTTCATTTGTTTTTCTTCGTGCACATCCCCGACAAGATATGGGTACAAGAAGTTGGGGCTCGAACCAATCAAGCCATTGCCATATCAGTCGCGTCGAGCTCAACAAAAACCCATGGGAGACAAAAAGAAATATGATGGAGTAGGAGATCCTATTAAAATGTTGCTCGAGGAAGCCCTCATGCGACAAAGGAATGAAATGATGGACACCTTTGTGCAAATCCTTCGACAAATTCCCACAGGAGAAGCATATTCATCAAGCATCCATGTAACCCCCTTCAAGCTACAGGTAAATTTCTGTATTCCATTATTTGAAGGACTGATAGATGTGGATGTTGTAGATAAATGGTTGAATCTGATCGAAGGCGAAAAGATTAATTTTTAACTCCTCAAGGTTGTCCACCATGCTAAGGACTGGTGGGATACTTACTCTGAGCAAAGGGTCAGAGAGGAGTATGAAATTTTTTTGGTTTCCCCTACACGGGATTCCTTCAGGGATGCCATTAAATAACAGTACTACCCTTTTGGAATCTACGAGGACCAGTACACCAGATGGATCACCCTGCGTCAAGAAAGGGATCAGACAATACCAGATTTCACCAATATTTTCCATACCCTACTCACCAAATTGGGTATCAAATACTCTGAGCGACATTTGGTGTCAAATACCATGGTTATTTTCATAGATACATTCAAATAGAAATGGATTTTCTGGGCATGGATTATAGATACACTATCAAGATCGAGCATAAATTTAAGCAGAAGAGGTGAGAGTTTGGATATACAAACTCCTCACAGCCGAAGCAGGGAAAAAGATACCCCAACCCACATATCAAGGGGTCAAGACAATATGGCCACTCTCAAGACAAACAGTCTAAGTCGCAACACAAGAAGGGCAATCAGAAGACGAAGAAGGACACGGGAAAATGGTGTGAGTACCATAAAATCCCTTGGCACAACACTGAAGAATGTATCTCCAAGCATTCATTTGTGGTTGATCTGAATGCTTCCGAATTAGAGGTCGATTGATGTAGGAGCATCACCAACACATCAAGCGAGCCAGCGCGGAAGCGGAAGACAGCTGGATAAGCCAGCACAAATTTTGAAATTACCTTGGAAGTTGTTGCGCGATCTTAAATGAGTCATTTAAGATGAAGCACACTTGTGTATTAAAATGGACATTGAGCAGATAGCTCTCGTCCTTTAGTAGATAGACGGCATTTAAGATAGTTAATGCACTTAGATAGAAAATAATTCTAGACTAGACAGTTTTAGAAAGTAGGAGGGAAAACAGATATAGACACCCTCATTGTGCATTGTAACTTTATTCAGAAGCATTTGGAGCAAGAAGAAGCAGAGAGTTGTGTAAGACACCCATGTACAGACATTTGAATTAATAGAAGAGTTATGATTCAAGTTCATGGTTGTGTTGTTCTCTGTGTATTTGATGGTGTATATTCAATTGATGTTTACTTCCAGTTATACATTTTCTTTTATATGTTGTGTATATGATTTCGTGGATTGAATTGAAATCTGAGAGGAAGAGGGAATGAGTTTCTATTGTTTCTCTATTTGAGCCAAAGATTCTTGCAAGGAGTGCAGTCGAATTGTCCGCAAGGAGTGCGTTGACAGAGGGTTTAGATAGAGGCAGCCTTTTGTTCTCATTCATCCCAGAAGGTGCAGTTGGGCACAGGAGTCGTGCAAGGAGTGTGCGGGCCAGGTAAAAGTCTTAGGGTTATGAACCTGGGTGAGTCTTTAAAGGATTGTCGCTGCAAGTGTGCGTAGGGTCGAAGACTCAAACACTCAGACGTGGTTGGAGGTTTGCGTAGGGAGTGCGTGCAAAGTTTCTTTCTGAGGATTTGAAAGTCGTGAAAAGCTCAGGAAGGATAGGTCTTTGAGTTCGTCGAAGGATTGAACAGAGAAGTTGTGGTTGAAGTATTCAAGCAGGCGCTACAAGTTTGTGCGCAGGTGAACAAGTCTTCGTGGAGGAAGTACTGCTTTATTTCGCAGAATTCATCAGGAAGGAACAGGCGGTCGGAATTCCCTAGGGAGAATTCGTGAATCACCGTAAGCCGTTAGATCTTGAAAAGGTGCGGGGAAGATACGGTGACGTATCCCCAAAAAGGTTCCAAGCTCAGGAGGGGTGGAGCCATTGATCAGGACCACGAGGGTCGTTGGATTCACAAGCAATATCCCGATAAACGAAGGACAGTGTGTGGAGCCACAGGGAGTTAGTGGAGGAAAGGTGGCACGCCGTATCGGAGTTCAAGAAAAGTAAAGTCTCGAAACATTAGGCATTAGGATTCGTGTTCCCGCGAAGTCCGAAATCCCGATAGAAGTGACGGGAAGTGGAAAAGTCAACCCGCACATGTGCGTCGGAGTTTCGGCATATCGGGCATCGGGAGTCGGTAAGACGAGTTGCTTGGTATCGCGAGTACCTAAATCGCGATAAGGAAAACTCCGATAGAGGAAAGAGAAAAGTCAGCATTGACTGGCCATCGGGTCTCGGGAATTTGAAAGCCCAGTGATCGACCTTTGACATCGCGAAGTCCGATTCCCCGATAAGCAAAGAACAGGGATCGAGCGATAGTTCTGTGGGTGTGGATTTCCCGATAGGGAAAGAGAAGATCATTTGAGTTCTTCGGGCCGAGAGAAGAAGAAGATCCTGTGTGTGCGCGTGGACCTTCCGACCTGTGGGTGGTGAAGGGGTTGTGTTGCGATCAAGTGGTATCAGAGCCCAAAAAGACTCTTTGCTTTCTGTAACAGAGAAGAAGAAAATTCACCATGTCGCCAAGGAGAGACAGACAATCACCCGATCCAGAGGATAGGGAGGTGCAGAGAAGAAGAGGCAGGCAGGTAACAAATCCAAAAATGGAGAGACAAATGTGTGATCTCCAAGCAAGACTCGAAGACATGGAGACAACGCAAAGACGCACAGCTAGTGCAGGGGATCTCAGTGATTCCGAGAGCGAGATTGAGGTTGAACGTGAAGAGGAAGTTGCAATTCAAGACGCATCAAACGAACGTTTTATCAAATCTATTGCCAGGATGGGTGCAAGAGAAAAAATGGACATTCCAGTTTACGAGGGAAACTTGGATGCAGAGGAGATACTAGATTGTATTAGATCTCTGGACACCTACTTCGACTATGAAGAGGTCAAAGAGGACAAGAAAGTCAAGCATATTGTTACACGCTTGAAAGGACATGCATCATTGTGGTGGGATGAGCTACAAGCAGATAGATGTTGCAAAGGCAAGAAGAAAATTAAAAGTTGGGATCGAATGATAGCAAAGATGAAGGCAAAGTTCATCCCGAGAGATTATAAAATCACTCTGTTCAGGAGGATGCAGAACCTGAGACATAAGATGATGACAGTGAAGGAATACACGGAGGAATTATATCGACGGAACATCAGGGCAAGTCATCGGGAGAGCGATGATGAGAATTTTTCCAGGTATATGAATGGCCTGAGATATGATATCCAGGACGAGATGAGCATGGTAACCATCTGAACGGTGGAGGATGCTTATCAAATGGCTCTGAAAGCTGAGGAGAAGCTGAGCTGTAAGCAAAGTCAGAGGGGCCGAGGCAGAAGCCAACCCGGAGGCAAAGCAGTTTTCCAGGACAAATACCAGAATCCCAAGGAGGAATGGAAGAAACCTCAGATTCATACAGAGAGGGGTGGAACCTCACAGCGAAGGCAACACTACGTTGAACAGAGAAGGAAGGATAATGAGCAGAGCGGAGGATATGTCGATAACAATATGTTTCCTCGTACTAGAGGTAGAGGAAGAGGTGGAGTAATCACATGCTTTACGTGTGGGAAAAATGGGCACAAGTCATTCGACTGTCCAGATAAAAAGAAGGACATTGGAGAAGCTCACATCGTCGAAGCACAGAGGCGAGATGTTGAGGCAGAAGATGTTGAAGGCAGAAGATCTCTCATGATGTGTAAAGTTCTCTTAACACTTGGGAAGGAGGTGGAGGAATCAGCTCAATGGACCAGACTTTTCAGAACAACTTGCAAGACCAAGGACAGGGTATGCAAGGTTATCGTGGACAGTGGTAGCACGGATAATCTCATTTCAACCGAGATGGTAGAGAAGCTGGAGCTGGAGACGACTGATCATCCAAGCCCATACAGAGTTTCATGGCTACAGAAAGGACACCAGGTAACTGTCACTAAACAATGCTTGGTTGAATTCAAGATAGGAGGATATAATGATAAGATCTTGTGTGATGTTATTCCTATGGATGTATGTCATCTATTGCTGGGTAGACAATGGCAATATGACAGAAATGTGATTCATGATGGGAGAATGAACACATATACCCTGGAGAAAAATGGGAGAACCCATATGTTGCTTCCGATAAAGGATAAGGAGGTGAGGCCGGAAGTAAGCAACACAGTACTTCTCATGAGTGGGAAGTAGCTTCTTACAGAGGTTAAGAAGAAAGAATATCCACAATTCTTTGTGGTCGGGAAACCGAAGATTGTTCTTACTAGCACAAGAGTGGATGATTTACCAGATGAGATTCAGGAACTGCTGGGAGAATTCGCTGACATCATAATGGACGAATTACCTCGTTCATTTCCATCGGTCAGGAGTGTGAGTCATCATATTGATCTCATACCAGGAGCCAGTTTTCCAAATAAATCCGCGTACATATTGATGCCACAGGAGAATGAGGAGGTTAAAAGGAAAGTCCAGGAGTTTTTGGACAAAGGTTTGGTCAGAGAAAGCTTGAGTCCGTGTGTTGTTCCAACAGTACTCAGTCCAAAAAAAGATGGAGGTTGGAGGATGTGTACCGACTCGAGGGAAATCAATAAGATAACCATCAGGTATAGATTTCCATTGCCGAGGATGGATGATCTGATGGATTTCTTGAGCGGAGCAAAATATTTTTCAAAGATTGATCTAAAAAGTGGATATCACCAGATTCGCATGAGGGAAGGCGATGAGTGGAAGACGACCTTCAAAAGCAACGAAGGACTGTATGAATGACTTGTCATGCATCTTGGCTTGACGAATGCGTCGAGTACCTTTATGAGGTTAATGAATGAAGTCCTGAAAGATTTCATCGGAAAATTTGTCATCGTATATCTAGATGATATATTGATTATCAGCAAGACAAGGGTAGAACATCTAAATCATTTGGCCATTGTGATGAAGAAGCTACAGTAGGAGAAGTTGTTGATAAACATGAAGAAATCCTCATTTATGAAGGCAGAGCTCATTTACTTGGGTTTTGTTATTTCGGCAAATGAGTTAAGGATGGATCCAGATAAGGTAGAGGTAATCAAGAATTGGCCATCACCAAGGAACATATTTGAGGTGAGGAGTTTTCACGGGTTAGCTAGTTTCTACCAGAAGTTCATTAGGAATTTCAGTGGAATCAGTGCAGCGATGATGGATATAGTGAAGAAGTGGCATAAGTCTTTTCACTGGACGGATGAGGCTGAAAAAGTTTCAATCTGTTGAAACGGAAGATCACAGAACAACCAGTGTTGGTGTTGCCGAATTTCCTGAAGACATTTCAAGTGAAATGTGATGCAAGCGGATTTGCAATCGGGGCAGTCTTAAGTCAAGAAGGCAGGCCAATTGCGTACTTCAGCGAGAAGCTGAATGAGGCAAAGGTGAAATACTCCACATACGACAAGGAATTCTATGCCATCATCCAGGCACTGAAGAAGTGGAGGCATTACTTGATCCCAAAAGAATTTGTTTTATATAGTGATAACCACGCATTACAGTTTGTAACTCAATAGGAGAAGTTGAATTAGAGACATGTAAAATGGGTAGAGTATATGCATAATTTCACATTTGTGATTAAACACATTTCGGGTACTACTAACAAAGTGGTTAATTCTTTAAGCAGGAAGTGTTTGTTGTTGCAGGAGTTCCGAGTCAAAACGTTGGGTTTTGATGATCTCAGAGACATGTATGCAGATGATCCAGATTTTAAGAAGGCGTATGAGGAAGCTGAGAATCTAGTTCTCAAGGATAGAAGTCGAAGGATGAACTACATGATCCAGGAAGGATTGTTATTCAGAGGAAATCATTTGTGTATTCCAAATTGCTCCATGAGGGAGAATTTGCTAAAGGAGAAACACAACGGAGGCTTGGCAGGGCATTTTGGCCATGACAAGACATTTGCAAAGCTGAACGAGTCATACTTTTGGCCAGGGATGCGGTCAAAGGTCAAGCGCTTTGTAAACAAATGCAGAATTTGCCAGCATTCGAAGGGAAGGAAGCAGAATGCAAGGTTTTATCAGCCATTGCCCATACCAGAGAGGTCGTGGGAGGCGATAAGCATGGATTTTGTATTGGGATCGCCAAGGACGCAAAGAGGATTTGATTCAGTCTTTGTGGTAGTGGATAGGTTTTCCAAGATGACACATTTTATCCCATGCCAGAAAACCAGTGATGCAACTCATATCGCAAATCTGTTTTTCAAAGAGGTCGTTCGACTTCACGGCTTACCCAGAAGTATAGTTTCGGACAGAGATACAAAGTTCGTGGGACATTTCTGGAGGACACTGTGGAAGAAGCTGGGGACTAACTTGATGTTTAGGTCAGCTTGTCATCCTCATATGGATGGGAAAACAGAAGTGGTCAACAGAAGTCTGGGAGACTTGTTGAGAAGCTTGGTGACAGAGCACCACAGCAGTTGGGACCACATATTACCATAGGCAGAGTTTGCATACAATGACTCAGTAAATCGGAGCACAGGGAAGAGTCCATTTTAGGTTGTCTATGGCATGCAGCCGAGAGGAGTTTCTCAGTTGAGAGATTCGGAACAGACTGCGACTAGGAGCGCAAGTATTGAAGAGTTCGCAGAGGCGATGAAGGAACTTCACGGCCAGGTGAAGCAGCGACTGCAAAATTCAAGTCATGAATATAAGCGCAGAGCTGACCAACGGAAGAGACATCTTCAGTTCGAGGTTGGTGAATTAGTTCTGGCACATTTAAGGAAAGAGAGGTTCCCGAGGGGAACATACAATAAATTGAAAATGAAGAAAATCGGACCATGTAAGGTCTTGAGAAAATTCAGGGAAAATGCTTATGAGATCGAGTTACCGGATGGGATCGGAATATCTACGATATTCAATGTCGCAGATTTATACCCATATAGGGCTGGAGAAGCAGAAACTGGAACTGAGCAGCCAGTGATCCAGTGGATGGAACAGATGCCAGTTACAGAGAAGTCGCAGATGGAATGCATACTGGACAAGAGAGTGGGTAAGAAGACCAGGAGGAAAGAATACTATGAGTATCTGTTCAAATGGAAGGGCCATCCAGTGGAAGATGCCAGCTGGGAGAATGAAGTAGAGATACAGAAGCATGGACAGACCGTGAAGGAGCTCATGGACAGGAGCCCATGAAATTTTTCAAGCGAAGGAGTATGATGCAGGAGCATCGCCAACACATCAAGCAAGCCAGCGCGGAAGCGGAAGACAGCTGGATAAGCCAGCACAAATTTTGAAATTACCTTGGAAGTTGTTGCGCGATCTTAAATGAGTCATTTAAGATGAAGCACACTTTTGTATTAAAATGGACCTTGAGTGGATAGCTCCCGTCCTTTAGTAGATAGACGGCATTTAAGATAGTTAATGCAATTAGATAGAAATTAATTCTAGACTAGACAGTTTTAGAAAGCAGGAGGGAAAACAGATATAGACACCCTCATTGTGCATTGTAACATTATTCAGAAGCATTTGGAGCAAGAAGAAGCAGAGAGTTGTGTAAGACACCCATGTACAGACATTTGAATTAATAGAAGAGTTATGATTCAAGTTCATGGTTGTGTTGTTCTCTGTGTATTTGATGTTGTATGCTCAATTGATGTTTGCTTCCAGTTATACATTTGTTTTTATATGCTGTGTATATGATTTTGTGGACTGAATTGAAATCTGAGAGGAAGAGGGAATGAGTTTCAATTGTTTCTCTATTTGAGCCAGAGATTCCTGCAAGGAGTGCAGTCGAATTGTCCGCAAGGAGTGCGTTGACAGAGGGTTCATATAGAGGCAGTGTTTTGTTCTCATTCATCCCAGAAGGTGCAGTTGGGCACAGGAGTCGTGCAAGGAGTGCGCAGGCCAGGTAAAAGTCTCAGGGTTGCGAACCTGAGTGATTCTTTGAAGGATTGTCGCTGCAAGTGTGCGCAGGGTCGAAGACTCAAACACTCAGATGTGGTTGGAGGTTTGCGTAGGGAGTGCGTGCAAAGTTTCTTTCTGAGGATTTGAAAGTCGTGAAAAGATCAGGAAGGATAGGTCTTCGATTTCGTCGAAGGATTGCACAGAGAAGTTGTGGTTGAAGTATTCAAGCAGGGGTTGCAAGTTTGTGCACAGGTGAACAAGTCTTCGTGGAGGAAGTACTGCTTCATTTCGCAGAATTCATCAGGAAGGAATGGGCGGTCGGAATTCCCCAGGGAGAATTCGCAAATCACCGTAAGCCGTTAGATCTTGAAAAGGTGCGGGAAAGATACGGTGATGTATCCCCAAAAAGGTTCCAAGCTCAGGAGGGGCGGAGCTGTTGATCAGGACCACGAGGGTCGTTGGATTTACAAGCGATATCCCGATAAACGAATGACAGTGTGTGGAGCCACAGGGAGTTAGTGGAGGAAAGGTGGCATGCCATATCGAAGTTTGGGGAAAGTAAAGTCTCGAAACATTAGGCATTAGGATTTGCGATCCCGCGAAGTCCGAAATCCCGATAGAAGTGATGGGAAGTGGAAAAGTCAACCCGCACGTGTGCGTCGGAGTTTCGGCGTATCGGGCATCGGGAGTCGGTAAGACGAGTTGTTTGGTATCGCGAGTACCTAAATCGCGATAGGGAAAACTCTGATAGAAGAAAGAGAAAATTCAGCATTGACTGGCCATCGGGTCTCGGGAATTCGAGAGCCCAGTGATCGACCTTTGCCATCGCGAAGTCGCGAAGTCCGATTCCCCGATAAGCAAAGAACAAGGATCGAGCGATAATTCTGTGGGTGTGGATTTCCCGATAGGGAAAGAGAATATCATTTGAGTTCTTCGGGCCAAGAGAAGAAGAAGATCATGTGTGTGTGTGTGGACCTTCCGACCTGCGGGTGGTGAAGGGGCTGCGTTGCGATCATCGATTCTAATTCGGAATCAAATATAGAAGGAGGAAGTGGATCATTGATGTTGAACCCAGTGCCACTGTCGCTACTACCAAATTCTAGCCAAGTGAACCAAAAGAACCAAAGGAAGGGGAATGCCTCTTTCACTCAAAAATGTGGTTAAAGGGGGATTTTCTTCATTTCATTGTCTATAGCGACAGTCAGAAGAACCTGATATCAGCAAAGGCCATCAAGCGGATAGACCTACCAATGACACTGCACCCACAGTCCTACACCATTGGTTGGCTTCGCTAATGAAGAGATCTTTGTGTCATCCAACAATGTCATCTTCTCTGCGACATCAAGCCTTTCAAAGATGAGGTATTGTGTGATATTTAACCCCTTGAAGTTTGTGATGTTCTTTTAGGACAACCATATTTGCGGAAGCATAATGTTGTGTATGAGTCTAGGCACCACAGTGTTATTATTACTTTGGGTAGACAATTGTACAGGATACCAAAGGTAGCGTCATCTACCACTATTTCTTTAATCTCTCCTAAGCGATGCAGTAAAGTCATTTCATAGAATGGGAAGTTCATCTTCTTTTTGATTCATGATCACAATAAGAAGAAGGTTGTCACCATATTCGTGGCCTCTACAAAGATCCTCTCTCTGCAAAAAAAGAAAGTGGAAGGGATCGTGGAAGAATACAAAGAGATATTCTCCTCATCCACCAGGGTACCGACGCACTGCCAAGTCAAGAATCCAATTGATCTGACCCCCAGTGCACCTCTACCTAATGGACCGGTCTATCATTGTTCGCTGATGGAAAATGAAGAAATTAGGTGTCATATTTAGGATCTTCTTCAAAGGGGGCACATCAAACCCAACTCCTATCCTTGCAGAAGCCCTATTGTACTGGTGCAAAAGAAGGACGAGACTTGGAGACTCTACATTGATTACAGAGCCTTAAAAAAAATCACAGTCAGGAACCGATACCCAATTCCCAGGATTGATGACCTTCTTGACCAACTCAAGGGTAAAAAGTTCTTCAAGAAGATTGACCTAAAGTCTGGCTACCACTAGGTTCCCATCGAACCAACTGATGTATGAAAGACAACCTTAAAATATAAATAAGGTCTTTTCGAATGGTTGGTCATGCCCTTTGGATTAACAAATGCATCAACCACTTTCATGAGGTTGATGGATGATGTATTGAGACCCTTCACCAACTCTTTTGTGGTAGTGTATTTGGATGACATCATCATCTTCAACAAAACTTGGGAGGAGCACATGAGACATATTCAACAGGTTTTGAGAACTCTACGGCAGGAAAAGCTACATGCCAACTTGGAAAAATGATATTTTGGCATGAACATGGTTCAATAATTGGGCTACATTATTGATGAGCATGGGTTACATGTGGTTCCAACGAAGATCCAAGTCATCCATGACTAGCCATTCCTGACCACACTAACCAAGCTTAGAAGCTTTTTGGGACTTGCCAACTTCTACCGATTGTTTGTGTTGGGATTTTACCTACAATTCTACCATATCCAAGACCATTCTACCTACAATTTCTTCAATTTAAATTCGGCCAAAACAATTCGTCAGTAATTATCAATCATAATTCTCAAAACTATTTTATATACGAAAAATAAAACTTCTAGACATGAGCTTCTGCTCATAACAATTTGACTCTTGCAACAATAGGCATTGGTCTTCTTTATGGGCTTACAACGTTGCCATATCTAAGACCCCTTTCGTCCTGCAATTTCAACATTCATCAGCCAAACAAATTGTCATTATCTCATGTACAAGACATATATTCTCATGGAAATGATTCAAAACAAAATCACAAAGTGCTCTCAGAATTGTTTACAACTGCAATTCAATTACTTCTATTAATCCAACTATCAATTGGAATGAACTCGTCATTACATACACATATATTATCAGTCACACAGACTCTTCATAAGGCCATAGTTAATAAGATAACAATCAATGTGCCAATACCCATGGTCACATATACACAATGCATCCATGCATTGACTACATAATACCACATAACTATGTCATGTATTCCACCATGATGAGTTGGAAGGTCTGGCCAACGATTCAACACATCATCCACACACTTCCTACTGCTTGTCTAACTATTTGATTACCTTCCTTTTCCACCCAAACACAACACCAAGAATATAATCCTTAAGTGTTCTCCAGTGTTGAAAAAGAGGTTGCACTCCAAACATCAAATATACAGTAGATATCGTCGAGAACTCAGATAGCGCTATAGCCCTTCCATATCCAACCATATTATGGTCTCACACATGACTAGATCTATGGGTATTCATTGTTATATAAGGAGTATGTCTCCTGAATTAACCTGGTTATGATCCCATAACCAATCATAACATAATATGCAACTGACATTTTATCTAAGTGCACTCTAACATCAACAACACTTACACACTCTAGGCTTTCGGCCATTACATATCAATTTAAATACTGAAAATTAACTGAAGGAATCCTTACCTCAATCCCCTTCAACATGTATGCATCAACATAACTAAATGCATACATGTCTGGTTGTTACCAACCTACTTGTTTTTGTCTGACCAACTGATATTTGTAGAAACTCACAGACCTCCCCCTTCATCATTTGGATCACCATTCTTGCCATCCTCATGGGTCTTCACCTTGATGGAAATTATAAGCAACAACAACATCCACATATTTAACCCCGCTGTATCATTTTTCCTGAATACATAATCCAACATTTAGTCATACTCAAACATTATTTCATAATAACAGACTATTCTAAGTTCACCAGCATGTTATATTCATATCCAAACATGTACATATGCAAAATTACACATCCATATGCACCAAGCATTTACTGTCAACATGCCTACTAATGCATATGCAATTTAACTTCATTGTATGAGTCATGCACTCTAGTGCATTTCTGTTTCAATTCACTTATTTATTTATCTATTTCTATTGTAGTTGGTTGTCCTTGAATTCCTTTAGATCCTTGATGCCTTGTGTGCTCCCATTCTTCTCATCTGCACTATGGTTCCCTGGGTCTGAACACTTTTCCAGCCATGTTCCACCTAGCCATTCTTTCCCACTTAGTATCATTCCACAATCAAAATCCATTTTTATTCAGTGCCACTTTTGAAGTGAAAGAGAATTCCAATTCCTCTGCATTGGCATCTTTCTTCCACTGTGAACTATGATTTAATCTTTTAGACAGTAGAGAAGTCATATTTAACAAATCATTCCCTGGAAATCCTATGCTTGACACATAGATATTATTCACACACCACCTCTTAAGCTCTTTGTTTCCTTCCACATCAAGCTTGCAACTGTCTACACATCTCTACCTTCAAGGCTATGGAGCCTTACTTTTCATTTCTATGCCCATTAATGACATTATTCACCTGCTAGCTTCATGTCCCATGTGAGGATTATTTCTTTTGTAGTACCTCATCCAACTTTTGTAAGAAAAGTCATGCCTCCATGACCCTAACATATGGTCCTATTCTTTAATTGATTCCTAATAAACATGCAAGAAACCATCTTGTTATAATTATACATATCATACAAAAATTGTCAATTAAATTTACAGGTACCTTTTCATTTAAATGATAATATTATTCATTAATTAATATCATTTTTCTTTTTTATCCTTTATTCCTAATACGCATGAATTAACTCTCTTTTAATCATGACTGTGTGTCGGTTCTTTTGTCTTCATGAGTTTATCACAGACATGGATTGACTCATTATATCGTACTCGTGCTTCTATTGTGTTCTCAATTTACAAATAGATCATATTTTGATCCTTTATCAATTCTCTGTATTATTCAAGTGTTAACTCTCTATCGAATTAAATCTTTATGAGGCGCTTCATTCAAACCATTTACATATGACCATATGCACAAAACCACGGGCTTATTGATTTGAGCATTGCCTCTTCTTTTCCATTTGTTTATTTATTCCATACAACCACAGGTGGTGACCAGGCACTAAGATAAGAAGTGCTTGATCACTTATCAAAATCAATGGTCACGTCTTAATGTCACGACGAGTTGGACGGTTCCCATTTACTTCGAAACTCCGACTATTCGTGGCTCCTGAATTCTGGAGTAGCAATTCCTCCGAAGTGATTACCCACCGAATGAGTCATAAAATGATGGTGACCACTTGTTGTCGATTAACACCTCCACTTACGCTATCCTTCCACTTTACTTGATCATTGGTTGGGAAATCTCCCGAAGTAGATCAACGGTTAACGTTGACTTTGGTCTTCGGCGCTTCGCAACTTTGTAACCTTCAACCGAGACCATATCAATGGCCCTCATCCTCTTTTATGATCAACGATTGAGATCCACTTCGGAACTCCAGCCTTCGAAGGTCTCAACTTTCCCCGCTTGCTTCCTCCTAGAACGCTTTTACCCGGAGTTCACGATCTGTCGACACGTGTCCTTCCGCAGATCAACGATTTTGAATCGCTTCGGCTCTTCGGGCTTCGGGAGTTTCAAACTCTACACCTTCACTTTCTCCCAGAATGCTTTCACCCAAAGTCAATACATGTCCTCCCGCAGATCAATGGTTGTGAATTGCTTCGGCTCTTCGGGCTTTGGGAGTTTCAAAATCTACACCTTCACTTTCTTCAAGAACATCAATCCTATGAACCATTGTGAAATCTACTATCGCGTGTCTTATAGGATCAACGGTCGATATGTTCTTCGGCCTTCGGGAGTTTTCAACCCAACGCAACCTGTCACATCTTTCCTCTCTGGAGTGCCCAGTCTATGAACTGCATGACCTGTCGCCACATGATGAAATACTAGAAGCAGACACGTAGCCCAATTAGGGGGTGACATGTGTCACGTTCTAACCGACACCCCAATACTCCATATGCTCAAAAATCATTTACATGTGGCACACATCCCATGTGTCCACGTCATCCCAGGTGATGTCTGCAAGCCACGTCACTTCGGAATTTCGGGCTTCGGAAATCTCAACCCTCAACTTTTTCCGAAATGCTTTTATCCGAAGATCGCGATCTATTGACATGTGTCTCCTACAAATCGATGGCTACGATTTCTTCAGTTTTTCGGACTTCGGAAACCTCAACTTTCAACCTTCACTTTCCCTCAAAGTGCGCAGATTTCTACCGCGTTTTCTCCTGGATCGAACAACCAAGATTCACTTCAGGTATTCACCTGGAGTCCACGGATTTGCACTACTTGTCCTCCTTAATCGGACGACTAAGATTCACTTTGGATTGTCGGGTTCTGGAAATCTCAATTCTAAACTTCTCCTTGCTTCTTTTTTCCCAACGCGTTTTATCTGGAGCACACGATCAGTTGACGCGTTTCCTCCTACAGATCGACGGTCCCCAACTACCTTGGTTATTCAGAGTTTCGATGTTCGAGCACTAGCATGTCACATCACTACATGCCTTTCAATTTGCGGGAGCACACACCAGCAGTTTGGAGTAACCCGCCTTTTGCCCCGCAATTCTTCTAACGCTGACACGTAACCTCTCAGTGAAACTGTGGTTTGGATTGCGATACCACCTTGGGGAATTAACTCTCGTGTAACTTGGTTCCCTGCAATGCCTCTTGGCCGTCGATATCTCTCCAAGCAATCTGAGATTTGTGACTTAACCTTTTCTTTTATTTCATCGGACAACCCTTGTTCACCTGCCCTCCGATCCAATGATCACGGATCTCTCTTAATCCCACAGTGGCGATCGCTCCCGAATTCGAAGAGGGCAATCACAATCCTTCGAACCCTTACAAAGGATCTATGGTGTTCTAACTCCTGCGTAGATTTTGCAACGCCATTCCTCCTGAGCTTTTCAACTTCACAGTCAAAATTTGATCTCAACCATGACACTATGACCAACAAACCTGGCCCATATCGGCCCGGTGTTTCAACCAGAAGCTCTGATACCAATTTGTAACATAACTGACCACCCAGAGTTCGGGCTACGCTACTTAAACAGGTTGCAACACACCCAACCACCCGCAGGCTAGGCACGTTGCAGTCCCAAGACTCAGTTCTCTGATGTCTAATTCGAAGGAAAAGGGTTTCTCAACAATGTTAGGAGCATGCACACCACTTGCATAAGACAAGATCCATGTCACAGCATAAAACAGATAAACAACGTGTCATGCACAACAAATAACCAACAGACAGGCACATTATAATACATATCTCAGAGCTAATTAAATACATAGTGAAATACATTAAACAGAAAACACACAGAGCACTTATCTTTGGAAGTAAATGTTCACCAACTGGTTGCAGAACAAGGACGTTCCTCCCAACCATAGACGTTGTTGTTCATTTACTCTCAACAACAGGTCACCCCCAAGCCAGGGCTATGAATCCACAAGGACGGGTCCTAGGCCAAGTATAAATACACAATAGTTGGCTAAGTAGCTCTCAGGTTTCCCAACCTCACAACAATCCTAATTTCCAGCTCTCTTTCCCCCTCAGCCTGCACAACCCCAAGAAATGAACACCTTTCTCTGCCATGCAATTGCGAAGGTTGTTCTATTTCTCTCCAGGGCTCAGGGCTACTGGTCAGGAAATCCCCCTACTGAAAATTCCAAGGACTCTCAGCTATGAACAGTTCCATCTGAACTGCCATCAAGTTTATGCACACGGGCATCCATTCCCTCTGGGAATGATCAGTAAATCATTACATCCATTCAACGATGGCTCTCCTCTTCCCGCCATTCATTTCCATGCTCTGCCCAAGAGCACATGAACTAGCAATAGTGAGTGAAGAGGAAGAAGAATGAGTGAATCAATGAGAAGAGGACAAACCAAGGGAAGAACGACCCCAAAACAACCCCTAAGGGATGTTTAAATAATTACATAAAGACAAGAGCCACATGGCCTCCCTCCCAAGAAGCTCATGTAACCCCATCTTCTCTATAAAATCAATTATGGGTAAATAAAATAATAATAACAAGACTTATCCCCTCAAGCCCCCTCTCTCGTGGAATCATAGCCCCCTGTCTCTTTTGTCCTTGTCGGTCTTGCAGCGAGCGGTGTATATATTAATGTATAGGAAGTCTTACATTTCCTAGGCACTCTGGCCCCTTTTCAACTTTATTGGCTCACCAGCGTAAGTCATATTTACATAATACATTATAGTTTATAAAGGTTAGAACCAGGATGTTACAGGTTTCTACACTAGATTTCCTCCGCATCTCCTGAAAAGACAAGTCTCCCACAATAGAATCACAATCAAGAGTGTATGTTGTGCCAAAGATAATAGAACTGACTAGGTGGTCCCAAGATTCAAACAATGAACACAATAACACGACTGTCTTGTTTTCATCTTCAATTTTTACACCCATACTAGTTAATTGGCACATAACAACATTAAAAATATTTAAATGATCTGCAAGTTTGGTACTTTATTTCATTCTTAAATTGTACAATTGTCTCTTCAAATATATTTGGTTTGTAACGGATTTTGTCATGTAAAGTCTCTCCATTTTTCTCCATAAGCCTTTGTTGTTTCCTCTCCAACAATATTAAAAAGAACATAATTTGCCAAACACAATTGAATGGTGTTGAGCGCTCTTGTATCCAAATAATCCCAATCCTTGTTAGTCATACCTATAAGTTTCTTTGTCTTGCTTGCCAACACAATGTGTAGTCCTTGTTGACAACAGATCACAGATCTTGAGCTTGCACAGCTTAAAGTTATTCTTCCCATTGAACTTCTCCACCTCAAACTTTGCATTCGAAACCTTCATCATTTGATATTGCGAAACAAACACTAAACTCTAACATGGTTGCTTTATCATTTCCTGGGCAGTTCTCCACACAGTTCAACTCTCCCTTTTCTTGTTGATTTCATCATATGCTTCAACCAATCCAATCCAGCGTTTCCTTGATCGTTATCATTTTCAAACAGTGGAGAATTAGCCATTGATCCTCTAGGATCCTCTTCTAGAGAAGGCATAGTTTCAATCGGTTGTTCACTAGGCCTCTTGTCTCCAAGAAGTAGAGTTTCAATTAATTGTTCATGGGGCCTCTTGTCTTCAGGTAATACAATCTCAACTAGTGGTTATGTTATGATGATAGGAATGATGATTGGCCACTTCGTCTCTTCTATTCGTGTTACATGGCAGTGCTTCCTTGAAACATTTTCTTCTCGATACGATGGTTCAAATGGCAACTACCTTCCTTTGGTACGGTCTTTGCAAAACCATGTCTTGCAAGTCAGTTTCATCCTAATCCAAAACAAAGGGTCCTTCTCAAACTGTGGCTATGGTAAAACCTACTTCTCCTCACCATGGTTGTGGAAAAACCCACTTCTCCTCCTTGTGCCTGTGGTAAAACCCACTTCTCCTCATTGTGGCTTTGATACCACTTGTTGAGCATGTCATCCCAGAATCATATAAATTGCAACACAAAATTAGTTTCGAAGAAGAAAATATACAACAAGATAACATAATCACATTCAACGAGACACAAATTTACACGGTAAAACCCTGACAATATGCCAAGAAAATATCCATTGGGAAAGGTGTCATCCCACATCATGCTTACAAAACTTGCATATTCCTCTCAAGGCTACACAGATATATAATGTCTTCAACATGTGTGCCACCATTACATTAACTACCATTGTTTCGCCTCTTTTGATTTGTTCTCACAATTCCAACAATTTTTCCACAAGAACATGGTATTACATAAACCCCTTGATGAATCTTTGGTTCAATAAGATCTTTGGCAGTGTCCAACATATTTCTCAAGGAGTTTACAAGGATTTATGTTCTTGATCTTAGTTATGCTTCCCGGAGCCTTTTGAATGTCTTCATTGATCTTTTTTTCCTTATAAACATTGTTTAATAAAGCTCTCTTGAGATGATTAAATTCTTGTTCCAAATAGTCCTTATCAAAAAATTTAATGTCACAAGTCACTAAGGTATTGATTATCCGAGTCTTTTGTGTAGGATGGTGATGGGACTCAACATGCATGTATCTAATAGTGTGAGTTTTCTTCGTGTATTCCTGAAAAAACTTTGTGTAGGATGGTGATGGGACTCGACATGCATGTATCTAATAGTGTGAGTTTTCTTCGTGTATTCCTGATGAGCTAAAAAAAAAAAAAAAAAAACATCTTGTTTCTTTCTGATTGGTTGTTGAGATGGTTAGTAAAGCTTATCAAACTATCTTCACCATAAGGCCACTCATTGTAAACATCATCTACGAACCTAAGCCGCCATTTATGTTTATGAGGAAAGGAGTCAATTTCCTTTTTCTCAAAGCTCTCCATGAAGAGATTCACTAAACCCATGACAACTCGAGATGGTTAGTAAAGCTTATCAAACTATATTCACCATAAGGACACTCACTGTAAACATCATCTACGAACCTAAGCCGCCATTTATGTTTATGAGGAAAGGAGTCAATTTCCTTTTTCTCAAAGCTCTCCATTAAGAGATTCACTAAACCCATGACAACTCCTTCAGTTTGTTCATATATTTCACCACGAAAACTAAAAAATGTTTTGAGACTCCTCTAATAACTTCAATAGCTTCATTAATAAAAAAATTTGTGTAAAGGGAAACTACATCAAAACTGGTTAATATATCAACTTCCTCAGTTTTCCAATCCTTCATCATATTAACAAAATGTGTTGAGTCTTTGATAGATGAAAAAGTGTTACCTGCAAAAAGTTCAAGTTTCTGCATTAAATACTTGGATAATAGGTCTTAAGGGAATGCTAGGGATGGGAAGGATATAATAATCCTTATGGAAAATAAAAGCAACGTAAGTGTACTTAT
>ML779596.1:378409-404599 GCA_009831015.1 Picea engelmannii
AAAAATAATTTAATTAATTTATCCTCTAGTTTAAATATTTATATGATCAAAATTATCAATGTAAAAAGGTTTCCTCATTTTAGTTGTTCAAGTCTTAATTAATTTATCCTTTAGTTTAAATATTTATATGATCAAAATTATCAATATAAAAAGGTTTCTTCAGTTTAATTGTCTAAGTCTTCTAATGAAATATCATCAATAGAAAAAAAAAAAATACACAATGCACATGATTTTTTACCTTTTCACATAGATTCGTATATGTTTTAATGAAATATCATCAATAAAAAAAATTAATACACAATGTACATGATTTCTTACCTTCTCAAATAGATTTGTAGACATCCAAAATTAGAGGTCTCTCATGAAAGGAGCCTTGTATTTTTCAGTTATAAGAGATTATGTAATGATCCAATCTAAAAGGAATGATGTTCAACAACATTGAAATTCATAGGCTCTCACCATTATTAGAAAATGATGCCAATGTCCACACACTATAAAATTTAAATCCACCATCCACAATTAATTACAACAAAAGAATTCAATTTAAATCCATTGTAATTCATAAATACACTAGACAAAACTAAGTAGAAGGAATGATGTTCAACAACATTGAAATTCATAGGGTCTCACAATTCTTAGAAAATGATGTCATTGTCCACACACTATAAAATTTAAATCCACTAACACAATTAATTACAACAAAAGAATTTAATTAAAATTCATTGTAATTCATAAATACACTAAACAAAACTAAATAATGTTATACAAAACAAATCTCATCAAATTTATGGTTACTATTAAAATTAATGAAAATTTAAAAAATGAATAATATATTTTAATATATAGAGAGATGTATATATTAAAATGAGTATGTATGGACTTCCAAGTCTCAATCAAATCAATCTCAAAGGCTTTGATCATTTAGGCGTCTCAACATTTCACATTATTGGAGGCTATGCTTAAAAAAATTGATGATTTTGAAAATGAAATAAATGTTATTTTTAACATGTTGATTTTAAAATTAATTGTATATGACCATTAAAAAAAAGTTAAAAATGGGTAAATATATGTGAAATTTAATCCCTTCTCACCAATGTCTTTATTAGTCTAATTTATTTATTCTCAAAACTTTATAGTTTTGGACATTTATTTCTCCCAAAAACCTTTTAAGTTAAGTTATTGGAAATTATTTTTTTATTAATATAAAAATAATCTAATTTCTATGATTTGGATTTATTCATAATTGACAAAATTGCTAGGGATATTATTCAACCATGTAGAAATTTATGTCAAATTCTTATCATATTTGTAGTTGGCAAAAAGATATTTTCTTACACCCCAATCTTCTTATAATCTCCTTATATCTATCCATGAAATCTATTTATATCTATTCAAATTGTATCTAAAGATTAGAGTTAATGGAATTATCACTACAACAAAATGATATTTTCTTACAATCTAATCTCCTTATATCTATCTATGAAATCTATTTATATCTAAAGATTGGAATTAATGGAATTATCACTACCAAGACTGTCTTGATATGTCCCTCCATGCATAACCCAAAAGAAAATGCAAACTGGTTATCCATACTTAAAGTTCATAACAACTCTTAAAGACTTATTTAGGAAGTCATTGTCAAACCATTGGCATTGTAGTTCTTGTCCTTAGACAATTTGTGGCAAACTAGGACCCAAATCACGGACAAAAGTGATTGGAGAAGAACCAAGATGAAGAACGACCACAACTATGGAGAGAGAATCTCCACACACTCCCTTGTTAGAACTCAAAAGTAAGACATACGATCTATGTCATAACACGTGTTGGTTGTTTTCTTTGACAAGTGGCATTATACCAATGGATAACTGGTCAAAGAAACATAGAGCTCATCCAAGTTGAGTAATAAAACAAGTATTGAGTGTTTCTCACTAAAGGTAGATTGGTACTGAAATAAGACCATATAACTTCAAGAAAATTAATAACATATTAAGTTAAAATTACACTTTAAAACCATATAACCTCAAGAAAATTAATAACATATTAAGCTAAAATCACAATTTAATTAATTCAAATTTTATTTACCAATCAAAATAATTATTAAAAATGAAATGATTTGAATACCTTGCCAAGCTCCCCAAGCTTCTTTGAACCCTACATATACAGCTTCAAAGTAATAAAATGATATAAATATATTTTGAAATAAGTTGCTTGCTAGAATTCACTAGAGAATTACACAACTCTCTAGAAACACTATCTCGTTTTGCCTCCTTTGGGGTATTTTGAGTGTCTCGCATAAGTTCAACCACGTAAATTTAAGTCGCTAAATTACAAGAAAAAGTTGTCGGAGAAGTACGTTTTGTTATATGTTTCGTCTTCTTCCTATATGGTAGAATTAAATGTTTTGTCTCTTGGAATAATGTGGTAGGAAAAAGAGGCAAGCCGTAACATAACAGATTTTAGAATAGGTTAAACCTTTTAGCAAGTGGACATGTGACTCTAGCCGGTAAGGACAACAATCTTTATCATTGACTCCATCCCACGCGTTCCTCTCTACCAAACTTTCACAACCACCATCGAGAACATATGATATATCATAGATATTTCAGCATTTTTAAATTACATGTTTAAATATTTTGTTTATTTATTTATTTATTTTTATATTTTCTAGTAATCATCATTGAATGTGGTTACACTAGCACAACCGACTCGCAGCTAGAGAATGCCGAAAGGGTTTTATTCAGAACAAGAGTTGTGACTGAGCCGACTTCAACACAGAGCGCACATAAACAATATGACAGAAATTACCCCATGCGCGCCGAAGGTATGCTATGATTTGAGTGCGTTCTGGATAATGACAAGTGAATATTAAACATATGTGCAGGTCGTGGCATCAAACGACCTTTCAGATATAAAAAATGAATGAGTGACACCAAAATGAAACTGTGGCGAGTGTTTTTTAATGATATAAACGTGGCCTGCATATATTTTAATCCTCCTGAATCATTTGAACGTGACAATTATGTATTTTTACAGTAAACATGTTAACGGATGCCTTCATAAATGCAAGGAAGTTATGAACAATAAATCTGAAGCATTGATTTTGGAGGACGACTAAGAATATGCCAACATCGTCAATGCTTAGCCATCAGATTAGAATTTAAGATTAAAATATCATTAATTGTGCCCATTGTCAATAGGTGTACGCCTTTCGACGTAATAATTGTTAATGTCACTCAGGAATGGAATTTGACATTCACTGTGGGTTTATATGGTGATTTGTCAGTTAAACATGGTTAAAAAAAAAATCTTAAAATTATAAAAACATTGTCAAAACCATCAAATTTAACATTTCCTTTGTAAAATTTAAATTACCCACATCTATAATTCCAAAAATTCTTCTTAAAAATTTAAGTGCATTTTAAACAAAACTAATGTTGAAAAATTAATCTTAAAAAATGAATATTAAATTAAGTTCTTTTTAAATTAGTATAAGATTAATAAAATATTTAAAACCATTCATTATTTGGTTTATTATTTTTTTAAGATTAAATGATAAAATAAATTTAACATCTTTTAAAATTTATATTAGAATTTGATTTTACAATATTAATACTTTTATCTATTTAAATTTCTTTTATCAAATTTCAAATAAATAATTTGAAATTAAAACAAAAATTATAGAATCTCAAACTAATTTTTTGTTAATTTGCAAATATTATTATTAATAATATTCCAATTATGTATGTCAACTATTGCCATGAAAGGTTTTTTAAATGAACTCCTAAATCATTTCATTCCACGGATCTTTGGGCGCTGCGCCAATGATTATCTCCTTTAGAGAGTCCACCATATTCTATATCGTGTAAGTGGGAGTGGAACTCTTACTAGAGTATATTTATAGTGGTGGAATAGGGAGAGGCTAAAATTATAAAATTAATTGTAAGCAAATAAAGTGTATTTTATTATTTTTATGTATATTCATATAACATAAGTGGAAGGTGATGAATATGTAGATATCAATATAAATTAAAATCTCAAAAGTAATAAAATCAATTTACAACTTATTCCATTTTAATATAAATTAAAATCTCAAAAGTAATAAAGTTAATTTGCAACTTATTAACTTATATGTTAATTAAGATGATAAGTATAGTAAAAAAAATCCATATCAATAAGGGTTATTAAACTAGATAAGTAATAGCTACAATTTTAATAAAATATTATTTATTTTCTTTTTAATAAGAATTATTAAACAAGATGAAATCATGATAATATATATAATTATTGGAGAAAGTCTAAAATGTATATGGCCCTATTGAAGGTAACGACCATAAGGGATTTGCTGTTCTTGATAATACTATCTAGGTTGAAATTGTTTTTTGGTCTTGGAATAAGATCTAAAATTGCTTCTATTTAGTTAAGAGTTCCTCTTCCTTAGACATAAGGAAATAGGTTAATGACCCTAGACCAAAGGCATGTAGCAAGAGTGGAAGTCTACCAATGGAACAATCTACTATAAAAATAAGTTAAGTCATTTCAAATGGCATGGTTTTCCTTAAATAACAATGATGAAATCAACACACATTCACAAATAAAAACCAATAATGATTACCCTCACTATAAATTAACCACTGAATTATAATAAAGTATACCACTTTCCAAAAAAATACCATTAAAAAGTACAAATTACTCATGAGAATGTAAGAAAGTTCTCCAATATAGTTTCCTAAGGCGTCTCTTCTATTTATGATTACAAGACAAACATTCATCGACTTTGTGTACTTCTCATTTACTTAAATACCATCAAGAAAACCACTCAATAAAATGTTTTTATTTAACTATTGATATATAAATTAAAAGAAAAGTTATTGAACAATCTCGCTATAAATAGTTTGGAACCCAACTTACATATCAAACCCATCAAAGAAGAAATGAATAAGCTCATAGAGTTAAACCATGAGCGTAATAAAATAGCCTTGAACCTCATTATGTTTTGTATAAAAAAACAAAAGCATGAGGACACACTCACAATAGTGAAGGAAGAACTAAAAAATAAATCGCAAATTGAAACAACTTGCCTCATAGAAGCAAAGAGGATGGGAAAAATATTGAACACAAATATAGACAGATTTGTGTTAAGGTACAACCTCTAATAACCATAAATATGGCGTACTCAACAAAACTCCAAGTTGAAAAGGATCGGGAATATTTATAAATGAATACATCATTCCAAAAGACCAAGAGAAATTAAGGAAGAAAGTTGAAAAGGTAAAAGAAGCTAGGAATGAAGGAAAATGGGCAATAATTAGAAATTGAAAAGTTGGTATCAAGGATATAGACAAGAAATATAATAATAAATAAGAATTTGGTACACTTTGGATCCTCTCATGGAACTATTGTGGTTTTCCATGGAGCAAAGGGCTTAAATTAAGTTGGATCCTGATTGAAATTGATATTATATTTCTAGTTCAAACTTGGGAGCATGAAGAATCTAAGGTCCCTCACATTGAAGGATTTGTCATGTGGTCAGCATGGAACAAGAAATCCTCCCACAGAGGGATTGGAGGTACATATTGCTACATAAAAGTGAACATTTCTCCTCACATTTGACTTCATAAGAAAGTCCCTCTCAATCAATACATATGGATGAAGATTTCAGATATTAACACTAAGAATATTTATATAGCAATTTATTACTTTGCGCCTATAAATTCTTCCTTTTATAAGAAAAACAATCTAGATAAGAATTGTCCCTACAAAACTTAGAACATGATATCTACAACATGAGAAATGAACGTAGTATCCTCCTGCTAGGAGAATTTAATGTTGGTACTACAACTAATCAAGCTATTATTTAAGTAATGATTCCAACCCTAATCTTACTTGGTTAGATGAGGACCTTGTTTTCGCTAACCAGTACAAAAGAAACTCTAAAAAAAAGACCAAGAATTTATTTGGTACCGAGCTAATCAAGCTTTGTAGCTTTCAAGATCTAATAATCTGCAATGGTCTAATGAAGTGGCCAAATTCTAACGGGATGACTTGTATCCATGGGTTGGGCAATAGTGTCATGGACTATGTGATATCAAATATCCCCATAGATAACCAAATCATAAATTTTGACATTTTAGATGACGATGAACCTAACTTTGATCATAGGCCTTTATCCTGAACTTTGAACTTTGCCATGCACAAAAGCTCCATTGAAGAAAACTATGATAACCAAAGGCACTTGTTTTTTGACAAAAATAAAGTTGATCTTTTCTTAAAGAACTTAAATAGTGAACTAAATTTCCTATTGTATAAGAAAAATATTGAAGACATATATAAGACTCCCAGGTTGAACCCCAAGTTGTAAATGTACATATGTTTTATAAGCTGGTGAGACAGGATGTGTTGGGACATAGTTTCTAGGTGTGTGTGTGTGTGTGTGTGTGTTTTGGGCCGGAGTTCCTAGATGGGCCAGCGAGCCTAGTTTTGTAAATCGTAATCAGACTCAGATATATTAATAAAATACATTAGTGTTATAGACCAAGTCAGACGAAAGAGTATGGGGGGCTAGGACTCCACGAAAGAGGAAGGATGATATGAGCTTAAGAAAAGGGGGCTTAAGCTAAGGGAATATTATAATATATTCCTAAAGTGTTAATTCTTATGATATAATTTTATCATAAGTTCCTAAGTGGAGGAATAGGTAGTTTCGTGTGTGCCATGTGTCAACATGGGCACATGCATATTTAAAGGGGAAATTTAGTGTAATTATCTCATTCATCCTATCATTTGGACCTTTTCCCATAGAATTTGAGTGGAGGAAGCCATTGTATTCTTGGTAGCATTGCAACCTTGTAATTCTTTGGTGGTTTGGGTTTAAAGAAGAAGGTTTCCATGCCTATGGAGCATTCTCTTTGGGTGAGAGAATTGTTGGGAATAGGGTTCTTGTGTGTTGGCCTAGTGGGTGACATAGCTCTTGAGAGCATTGTGGAGTTCCAAGTGCCAAAGATCTCTAAGAATTATTAGCCATCGTGTTTTTGAAGCCATGGATGGGAAGTAGTACAGTTGAAGGATTGTTGGGAAGTGAAGGGATAAACTTCCTGGGGTGGGACAGGTTGTGGGGAACGAGTGGCAGTGAGGTGTAATTGTTGCTAGAGTTAGTGTCATTGGCATTGACTGAAATCATGTGATATTGGACCTTAGTTTGGATTAGGTATCCTTTTCCTTGGTGGAGTCATATTTCCATCTTGGTGGTGACTTGTTGTTGAGATTGAATGAGTTGCAAAGTCTACGATTGGGAGTAGCATATGAGGTATGCAATCAGTAGGTGTTTTCAGTGAAAAGATAAGTGTTCTTTTATGTGTTTATGATGACTATTGTGTGGTTAATTGTGGTAATTATGTTGTGGTATAATGCTTTAATTAGGCATGGAATATATGTTGTTAGGACTGCATAATGGTATTCATATGAAGGGCATATTGATTAATAAATGGTATCATATTTTTAATGGGATGGATTTAAAGAAAATAAAAAAATTGGTTAATTGATAGAGTTTGGGTTTTAGTGACAGTGCTCAGGTGGGGTCCTAGGTACGTTTCATTGTGGTATCAAAGCCACAATTTCAACACCGAACTTGCATAAGAGACAACATGTTGAAGCATAAATTTGAAAATTTAATGTTTAGAGGATGTCTCGAAATTGTTTGTCAAAAGTTATAGGCAAAAGTTGGGGAATTTTCCTGTAAATTTGTGAAAATTGAGTTTAGAGGGTTAAAATTCCCAAATTAAACCTATGATTGAGCATTTTTAGACTTGTAATTAGGTGAATTTTGGAATTTGCAAAGTAGTCAGGGTGAAAATGGGAGAAATTGGGCAAAAGCCCAATTTATGAAGTAAAATCCATTGAGGATTCAACGTGGGAATGTCTAATTTCTGGGGCAAAGGGAGAATTGACATGCATGGGGCCGAAATTGACCCCAAGAAGCTTAATTTCATAACTTCCATGCAAAAAAAGAGAAGAAATTTCAAATTTATGTTTTTTTGAAAAATTGGGAAATTTCAAAATTTTGAAAATTTGGGGATTTTTCGTGCAATGACATCATCATGACATGAGGGCCACATGGCAGGTGATGTGGCAGAGATAATGTGAATTTCCATGGTGGCATGGTGGTAGGCTAGAGTGGTGAGACGACTAGTGGAGTGATAGCTCGATACCACACGTGGTTTTAGAGCTTTTGTGAGTGGTTTTGAAAAAAATTGAAAAAGATCTTAAAATGAATGTGGAGCCAACACATATATGTAAGGAGGTTTGGTGGTTTTAGAGGATTTTGTGCTGATAAATTCTGATTAATTTAATCTCATAAATCGACCACCAATCGTCGATCCTCTATGATAATCCTTTGTTGTTAGATCTAGGAGCATGCATGCTGCACAATAAACGAAAAGTCGTGGGATGGAACCCACCCATCACCGTGACCAATGAATGAGCTCCGGGTGGAAGGATGGAATAAGAGGTGGGACCCTTATCTCATCCATGGTTGGTAATTGTGCTAGGTGGATAGTCGAGTACGATGGGGCTTGGAAGATAAAGGTAAAGGAAGAAAGAGGAAAGAGAAGGGAAGAAGAAAGAGAGGAGGAAGGTGATGGAGGATGATGAGGTAGGGGAAAGGTGTCCAAGAGGATGGTATGTAATTACCTTAGGGTGCCATGTGGACCCATAATTCCACATCAACAACCACAACAACAAGGATGTTGCATAAGAAAAACTTTCCTACAATTAAAAAAAAAAAAGTCTAGAAAAAGGAGTGAAAGTGACAAAGTTATCATTTCCAAATTGTTGTATTTTTTTACTAGAATATGAGATTGATAATTTGAGAGTTGTTATGAATTATCTATCATCATTGTTATTTAGTCCTCACACAAAATTTTCTTTGGTTTCTCACAAATTTACTTCAACAAGTGACAAAACTTGGTGTATGGGATTAATTGCACCTGCCAGTAGAAAAGTGCACAAAAAGGGGTAAATTGACAATATTCAGATGATTGTAACTTTCTACTCAAAGCTCAAAATTGAGAAAAAAATTAGTCATTGGAAATATATTGGATAGAAGAATATTCACATGCACTATAAATGTGAATTTAGCAGCATAATTCACAAGCAATCAAAAGGAATATTTCTGGTACACTTAAAGGGTGTAATTGTGCATAATTTTCTAGAATTTTTGAATTATTGTTTTCATATAACAAATTGTGTTGCATTCACATTTTTCAAACTTAAGGGTACTAATAGAGATAATAAACTTAGAACGAGAACCAGATACATGGAGGATGCATATCTAACTTACAACCATTAGGAGGAAGTCAAAGGGTTGTATGTCAGCCAAGCAAGAAATACATATTTAGTAGAGATGGTAAGAATCCCGCAAAGAGATGTGTGGAGCTACAGAGATGACAATGAGAGAATTATGAGAACTTAGGAGGAGAATAAAAACTTCAATACTCAGTTGTTAGAAATCTTGAACATGTTGCAGAGGAGGATGGATAAAGAAGGAGATTCAAGGAAAGAAAAAGAGAAAATACCTCATGCCAGAAGAGAAGATGCTAAAATTCCTAGGCACTTTAGAAGTGCTAGTAGACATCATCATCATCATCAATCAGGAACGAACTCAACTTTTAGAGCTCATTCATTTTCAGAGTCATAAAGAAGCCCAAGTCTATCCCATGTCAGACATCATACAAGAAGGTTTGAGGTAGATGAATTGCAGAGAGAGTTCAAGAATAGTAAGCCTCCGACATTTGATGCTGAGCATAAGAAAGATGAATATGAAGAGGCTTGGTTTTTGGGAATGAGTAAATACTTCCAATTACATAATTATTCCTCACAGGAAAAATATAGAATTGCAATTTACCATCTAAAGGGAAAAACATCAATGTGGTGGGACCAACTCATGCAAGTTCAATACATTGATGAGAAGAAGATCACTTGGAGGAAGTTCAAAAAGCATTTTCAGAAGAAATACTTTTCTAAGTGTTATTATGATAGGACGATGGAGTTATTTGAACTCAACCTTGGGAGCATGACTATGGATGAGTATGAGAGGAGATTATTAGAGTTGATTAGGTATGTTGATTTCATCAAGGATGATAAGGTCAGGATTCATAGATTCCTGGGTGGGCTACCTTCAATCTATAGTGACAAGATAGAGTATGATCAGCCCAAAACATTGGAGGAAGCAATAAGGAGATCCAAATGCCTTTATGATCAACATAAAGGAGGATCAACCTTTTAGAAAGCTTGGGTTGAAAAGAAGAAAGGTAAGATGGAGTAGAGAAAGAAAGGGTATGAGAAACCATTCTTTAGAAATAGTTCTCAGGGACAACCGGCTCAAAATGAACCCATAATGACAAAATCATTGGAAAAAAGGCCAAGCTAGTTACACATAAAATGTTGGGGATGTGAGGGGGGCATATGTATATAGATTTCCCTCATAGAGGAGAAAGATTGAGGATTATTCAAATGTGGAACAAGATGATACATTTGAATATATGGGCAAAAGAATGCCAATAATTTATACAACCTTGGACAACGAGCAAGATGAATTTCAGTCTCACATGATTGAAGTGGAAGATAAGATCAATGATCACCCTATATCCATTTTAATTGATTTAGGAGCTAGCTATAATTACATAGATCCTAATATTTTTGAGAGATTTTATTTGCAAAAAAGCAAACATGGAAAATATTGGTTGGTTCAACCATCCATGGGAGATAAAAGAGGAAACGATGAGTTGGCTAAGGATTGTCCAATGGACATGAATGGACTGGGCACAAAGGAAAATTTGAATATCATATCATTGGGTTCATATGATTTCCTAATTGGTATGGATTGGTTGGATAAGCGTCATGTTGTTCTGGATTGTTTCAACAAGGAATTCACTTCTCTTGATGGTGAAGGGAACTTGATAACAATTCATGTATTCCAAGGGAAGTATCTATCAAATAATTTTCATCCTTCCATATGAAAAGAAATTTCAGGAAAGGATGCCAAATTTATGCATACCATACATGGAAGATACAAAAAAAGATAAAGTGTCAAGAATTGAATATCATCTAGTCTTGTAATACTATGAGGATGTATTTAGAAAGATACTAGGGTTGCTACCAAATAGAGATACTTATTTCTCCATTAATTTGATTCCTGAAACTACCCTAGTTTCCAAGACTCCTTATAGGATGAGCATATCAAAGATGAAAGAATTATAAATGAAACTTGAAGAACTTTTGAAGAAGCGGTATATACGCCCAATTGTGTCACCTTAGGGTGCCCCAGTGCTATTTGTAAATAACAAGGATAGAATCTTGAGGCTACACATTGATTTCAGGCAGCTGAATAAGGTTACCAAAAGAACAAGTATCCTTTGTCAATGATAGATGATATTTTTTATCAGCTAAAATATGCAAATATATTCTCCAAGATTGACCTCAAGTCAGGCTACCATCAAGTGAGGATTAAAGAAGAAGATGTTAACAAGACAACATTTAGAACAAGGTGCAACCATTATGAGTTTGTAGTGGTGTCATTTGGGTTATCAAATGCATAAGTTGTCTTCATGCGTTTGATGAATAATATTCTCATAAATTACTTGGAAAAGTTTTTCATTGTCTTCTTATATGACTTACTTATCTACTCTAAGTTTGAAGAAGAGCATGAGAAACACTTGAGGATGGTGCTACAGGTATTGAGGGAACATCAATTGCATACCAAATTGAGTAAGTGTTCATTTATCAGAGACAAATACATTATTTGGGCCATATTATTTCAGAGGAAGGCATGGAAATTGACCTAGAAAAGATAAAATCCATTGAAGGATGGAAAACACCAAAGAATGTCTCAGAGGTGAGATCATTCATGAGACTTGCAGGTTATTATAGAAGATTTATTGAAAGATTTCCAAATGTTTCACACCTAATCAATTCTTTGCAAAATAAATGTGTAAAATTTGAGTGGGCCTCTGAATGTGAAGAAATTTTTTATCACTTGAGGAATTTATTAACAAGTGAATTAATCCTGAAGATTATCAATCCAAATGAGGATTTTATTATGTGCCTTGAGGGCTTGGTCGAGTCCTTACCCAAAATGGGCATGTTATTTGCTATGAGTCAAGGAAGTTGAAAGAACATGAGAGGCACTATGACACACATGACTTAGAGTTGGTAGCCATAGTTCATGCCTTAAGTTGTGGAGGAATTATCTTATGGGAAAAATATTTGAGTTGAGGATAGACCATAGTGGTCTGAAATATTTGTTTGGAAAACCAACATTGAATTCCAGACAAATAAGATGGTTGAAATTCCTTAGTGAATATGATTTTTAAATCAAGAACATCAAAGGAAAAGAGAACAAAGTGGTTGATGCTATTGACAAAAAGGTGCACGAGATGCATGCTACATCTATTTGCATGTACAAAACTGATTTAAAAGACATAATTTTGGACGCTGCAAAATCATATCAACGTTATTTGCAAACAAAAGAAACATTACAACAAGGTAATATTTAGTAGAAAATTAAAGATTATGAGCCAAGAGAGGATGAAATCCTCATGTAAAGGGGAAAATTATATGTGCCTAACTATCAGGAGATGAAAATTTTAGTGCTGAGAGAGATGCATAATGTGCCTTATGTTGGGCACATAGGATACCAAAAAATAATTTCAATTATAAAAAACTAATACTTTTTGCTAGGTATGAAGAAAGAGGTGGTTGATTATATAGCCAGATGTCTAGAATGTAAGGACGTAAAGTTAGAGCACAAACATCCACCCAGATTGCTATAGCCATTTCCCATTCCTGAGTGGGAATCAAAAGTTGTGATAATTGATTTTATTACCAAGTTTCCCAAAACAATGAAGCAACATGATTCCATCATGGTGGTGGTGGAAAAGATAACTAAAGGCGATCATTTTATTCCAGTGAAGATAACTCACAAGATAGCTAACATTGAAAATATTTACATGAAATAAATTTCTAAACTACATGGTATTCCTAAGGAAATTGTTTCCGATAGATATCTCAAATTCACATCAAATTTTTGGAAGGGGTTATTTAAAGGATTTGAGAAAAAAATGAATTTTATAACAACATATTACCCATAATTAGATGGGAAAACAAAGATAGTCAATCAGGTGATTTAGGATATGATGAGGATGTATGTGATGGATAAACCATCAAAACGTGAATATTATCTACATTTAGTTGATTTTTCTTATAATAATGGGTATCAAGCATCTTTGAAGATGATTCCATTCGAAACATTATATGGTAGAAAGTGAAATACACCAGTGAGATGAGAAAACCCAATAGACAGAGCAGTGGTTGGGCCATATTTTCTCATAGAAATGGAAGAGCAGATGATGAAAATAAAACATAATTGAAAGGTTGCACAAGACAAGAAGAAACGTTATGCAGACAAAGGAAGAAAACACAAGGAATTCAAAATGGGTGAGCATGTCTTCTTGAAAGTAAAGGCTAAGAAGAGTTCACTTAAATTGGGGAGCTTCCCAGAGATGGAAGTAAGATATTTTGGACCATTCAAAATCCTAGAGAGGATTGGTCCTATTGAATACATGCTTCCACTGCATTCATCCATGTGCATTCATAATGTATTCCATTTGTCTTTGCTTAAAAAGTATGTTTCTGATGCTAATCATGTAATTGATTGGAATATGATCCAAATGGAGAACAAGGGTGGCTTCCAAGTCCATTTGATGTGCATATTGGATAGAAAGGTCAAGGTGCTCTAGAATGGATCCACCGAGTTGGTAAAAGTACAGTGGACCTACTACATTCTTGATGATGCAACATGGGAGCATGAGGATGTCATTCGAGAGGAATACCCGTGTCTTTTGGGATATTTTTGAAGAATTTTGATTGTACATGTGTATATAATGCACCAAGGACAATGCTTAAATAAGGGGGAGGGGAATGTAATACCCCCAAGTTGTAAATGTACATGCATTTTATAGGCTAGTTATCCAAGATGTTTTGGGACAAAGTTTGTGTGTATATATATGTTTTGGGATGGAGTGCATGTGTGATATAAGGTTGGTGAGCCCAGTTTTGTGAATTGTAATCACACTCGAATATATTAATAAAATACATCACTATTGTAGATTAAGTCATACAAAAAAGTAAGGAGGGATAGAACTCCATGAAAGGGAAAGGGGGCTAAGTCAAGGGGGATTAAACCAAGGGAATATTATAATACATTCCTAAAGTCCTAAATCTTATGATACAATTTTATCTTAAGTTCCTAAGTGGAGGATTAGGTAATTCCTTGTGTGTCATGTGTCAAGATGGGAACATGCATATTTAAAGGGGGAATTTAGTGTAATTCTCTCATTCATCCTATCATTCATATATTTTCCTATATAGTGTAAGTGGAGGAAGCCATTGTAATCTTGGTAGCGTTGTAACCATGTAATTCCTTGGTGTTTTGGGTTTGAATAAGCAAGTTGTCAGGCATGTGGAGCAGAGAATTGTTGGGAATAGGTTTCCTGTGTGCTAGCCTAGTGGGTGACATAGCTATTGAGAGTAGCCTATTGTTCCAAGTGCCACAAAGATCTAAGACTTCTTGGTTGGCTTGTTTTTTAAGCCATGGAAGGGAAGTGGTACAGCTCAAGGAATGTTGGGCAATGAAGAGGTACACTTTCTGGGGTAGGATAGGTTGTGGGGAATGAGAGGTTGTGAGGTGGAACTAATTCTAGAGTTGGTGCCATCGACCTTGACTGAAATTGTGTGTTGTTGGACCTTAATTTGGCTTAGGTATCCTTTTCCCTGGTGGCGCCATAGCCCTAGCTCGGGGGTGACCTACTATTGAGAGTGAACGAGAAGTAGATTCTATGATTGGGAGGAACATCTAAGGTTTGTAGCTAGTTGGTGTTTTTAATTAAAAGATACGTGTTCTTTTATGTGTTTATGATGATTAATGTGTGGTTAATTGTGGTATTTTTTAAGGTATAATTATTTTAATTATGCATGGAATATATGTTTTTTAGGATGGCATAATGGTATTCATATGCACGACATATTAATTAATAAATGGTATTGGATTTTTAATGGGATAGATTTAAAGAGAATTTAGAAATTGGTTAATTGACAAAAGATGTGTTTTAGTGACGGTGCCCAGGTGGAGTCCTGGGTACATTAAAAAATCTATCATAATTTTACGACAACCCTCTCTACGTCCTTTAACAAATTCTCTATCGAGGTGTTATATAAAAATAAATATAGGCTGACCAACCCTTGGTATAATTTTAGAAAATATTTTGACACGGTGCCTAGGACTAACATTTAGAATAGGTTAGAAGAGATAAAAGTTCATTTTGATCTAAGATATTATATAGTAAGGTTGTATGAGAGTGTTATTTCCAAGTTTAGGAACATTAAGGGTTGGTCGGAAGAAATTAACTGTAATATAGGAGTCAAGCAACGTTGTCCCCTATCCCCTACCATCTTTGGAATATACATTGATAAGTTAGAATATCCGTTCAAATATGTTGGTTGTATTGGCATGAATCTCGATGATATAGTCATAATCCTTCTTTTCTAAGATGATGACATTTTTCTTATGGCAAGGAATCCCTATGACATTGGTAAGCATCTAAGAATCCTCAGGGAATTTTTCTTTAGAATGGATATGAATGTGAGCACTTATCAAACAAAGCTTATGATAATCAAATCCAAAGATCACCTATGACGCTTTCGTATATGACAACAATATCTTGGACCAAGTGCCTTCATACAAATATCTTGGAATTGATATTTATCACAAACTCAATTGGAACTATAGTGTTGACAAAAGGATAAATGGAGGGTGGAAAGCTTATTATGGACTTGAAAATAAATGTAGATTAGTATACCTTTGGTTGTGGGATAAGAAAAATCGCCTCTTTGATACTCTTGTAACTTTGCTTATCTTATATGGATGCGAAATTTGGGGATACAATATCTCTAGAGAATCTTGGAGAAATATAAAGCAGAACAATTTAGGAATTTTATATCATACAATCTCAAAATTAAAGGCAATACACCCTATCCTATCCTCCTCATTGAAGCAAGCCTTTCCTCTATTGAGTGCACGACCATGATTAGGTACTTAGTGTACAAGAACAATATAAGAAACATGGATGACAAGAGAATCCAAAAAAATGCTTCAAACTCTAGCCAAAACCACTAGCGGCTCAAGTGGGGATGGAATCAAGATGCCAAGTCTTGGATAAATCATTGGGGAATGCAAAAAGACATCATTTTGCAGAATACCAATAGTATTGAAAATATTATTACATCTAAATTTAAAGAGACTATGTGGTGCGATAAAGAATTAGAAGATAAAAGGAAGCTAAGATACTGCAAGTAGGTGGTCAACCCTAATCTAGAAAATCAAAAGTATCTTTCATTTCTAACTAGAGTAAAGAAGAAAATCGACATTGCTAAGATACTAAATAACTCGCACAAGCTACATAGAGAAACTGGGTGTTGAACAATTTTGAAAACACCATGGGATGCAAGAATCTGTCATCTTTATGACACTACGAGGGTTGAAGATGAAAAACACTTTCTCTTAGAGTTCCCCACGTATACCCAAATTAGATCACAATTTCAAAATATATGTCACAATACCAACCTTCCTAACCTCCTAAGTCATCTAAATTATGGTGATCTTGGAAAACTTTTCTTAATGTTTTTTTAGCATAGAAATAAAATACTATAGAAATCTAAGTAATCTCTTACCTTTCTTAAATTCCAACACATAAATTGTGGTCTCAATGGGCATTCATCATCATCATCATCATCATCATCATCGTCATACAATAGACATTTTTTAATCCAAAACTATTATTAAAAGAAACCACAAACTTAAAATCAAACTACTTGATAATTCATGTTTTTAGGGTTCTAAACCATATAAAATATAAATTAACAATTACGTTAGTTTATATGGTAATTTTGGTGATAGCAAGGAAGGATTAAGTTCCTCTTCACCTAGATTATATCCTCATTAAAGATATATAATTCATTATAACTTAACTAAAAAATTAAGTATCTTTAAAATTATGCACCTAATTTTCTTTGGCGTTGTTACTAGACTTCTATTTCCTTTAAAAAACATTTCTCCAATATTCATACATCCAATTTCCTTTAACATTATATATATATATATATATATATTTCGTTTCTTTCAAATAATACCATATTGTAAAAGGTGTCACAAAATTAAATCAAAATATACGTAGACAATTTCTCACAATTTTTGAACATGTGACACTGCACCTCTTTTAAAAAAAATCCTTGTCCAATATTCATGCACCCCATTATCTTTATTGTTTCTCAACTTCCATCTTCTTTTCAAAAAACACTCTTCCAATCTTATGTACCTAATTCCCTTTGGCTTTAGTTTAGTTTCATATTATATATTTACGCCAAGAGGCGTACACCGATTGGAAATGGGCACAATTAATGATCTTTTAATCTAAAATCTTAATCTAATGGCTAGCAATTGAAGATGTTGACATATTCTTAGTTGTCCTCCCAAATCAATGAATTATATTTAATGTTCATAACTTCCTATCATTTTTAAAGGCATGCATTAACCTATTTACTTTTTCACATTTACTTAATCATGTTAAAAAAATACTCTCTAGTCATCTGATTAGCTACATTTAGGTGATTAACAAACTTACTTGCCATTAAATATTTACTTCACCATTAAGTTTTTATCTTTTTACAGTGTGAGATTTACATTTCAGCCACGTTTGGCCATATCTCCAGTAGAGCTACAGATTGCACCAACTGTCATATTTGTCGGTTAGCTTCCTCTACCCATTGTCTAAAAAAATGAACAAAGAGCAATTGATGAATTTCAATAGGTGGAGGAAACCTATAATAATTATATACATATGCAGTCTGGTCTGCGCACAAATAGTTTAGGCAACCCCTTCGTTTGCAGGAAATTTTAATCTATACATATGCCTATCTTTGGAATCATGTACGCCCCAAGTCCCTCTTGTCGAACCATCGGAGGAGCCGCTTCAACAATATTAGCTATATGCTCTTGTTTTTATATTTTCTTTGGGATATATTTTGTTAGTTGTTTTTTTTTCACTGTTTTAGCTTTAGGGTTACAATTAGGGTTTTCTTTCCTGCCTTCAACTATTATATCCTTTTGGCATTTATCAGTGATAAATTATGTGACTGTGCTATTCATATATATTTGTATGCATAGTTGTTCCTCTCTATTCGTAACAATCGAGTAACTTTTATGTGTTGAGTGACAAACCTTTCACTCAACATCGTTGATCACTAAGATCGATTTTTTTTTCTCCTCAACTTGTGGATTTTGGAGTTAAGTTTTTTTTTGTTTTTTTCTATCTTTGTACTTGAGGATTGATTTCTTAGTTTGAGTTAGTTTGGGTGGTTGGAGTAGCATGTTTGTTATCCTCCTCACCGTAATTCAAAACCCTCAAAGTAAACATGTTAACCCCTTGTAATAAGGTTAGAAGGATAAATTCCATATTCTAATGTTAATTTCATAAAGATAAATCCATTTTTAAATTAGACATATTATATTTAATTAAAAATTCAAATCTGTAACATCCATGCATGCACTGTGTTGTAAATTGTACACTTTTTTAAACTTGTGATTTATTTGATGTTAATGATAATGAGAATGTATAGAGTTGTATAATATTTAACTATAATGGTTGGGTTCTATGGTTACCACTCACCAAGAATAAAACTTCTTGTAGCTACCAAACTCGAGTATTCTCTTGTTTTAATACTACGATCTTTCTAGTACCCTTTTGCAAATTATTTTTCACAGTCTGAGTAATGATTGCATTATGCGACATCAAATATGGATTTTCGAGCATGTGGAGTCACAAGCATTTTCTAAATTTTCAACATCATAATTCATGACGATTAACAAAACACATATCTTTCACATTATACCTTAACATTCACATTGTCTAGGGAAATATCGAATTCGATCTCTAAAGGAAATATCTAATGATGTAGCAAATAAAATATGGGAGAGTAGACATGATTCCACACACACAAAACTCTATTGAATTACTAAATAATTACAATAGGTTGTGACTCCATTATATAGAATTCACATGTTGTTATTAGATATAACTTATTCCCAATATAGAAGGAGATATTGAGAAAATATATCAACCACACACCAAACTAGGAGAAAACTTGGTTGAACCAAATATCTCAAATCCAACTAACTATAAAACTCCTAAATAATAGACTTGAACTACTCACATAGAGATTGAATCTACCTTTCAATAACTAAATACATTAGAAAATACATTCTCCTCACACATTATTAAGACAAGTAGGAGTTACATATTCCAACACACCCCCATAAAGACTACTTGTCTTAATCTTCATCTACTGAGGTCTTCATTAACACCTCTTTTCTACAACAGATGCTCCACTATGAATTGAAGAACCTTGTAATCAACAAAGTCCATCTCTGGTCCATCCTGGCACTTTCATCTCCTACCTCAATCATACAAGCATCACCAAACTGTCAACGTCCATATAAAGAAACAACCATCCACCGAAATACATGGGTCATCGGTCATTGTAGCTATTGGTATAATGGGAATATCCTTCATGTACATGGTTCATTAAACCTATTTATGAACTTCCCATGAATGCATAATTTCACCTCCCAGATTCTAAAACCAATAACATGGCCCACACTTGGTGTTAAATAACTCCACCATAGAGGCTACTACACTATAGTAAACAAGTTATCCTAGTCATCAGGGACACATGAAAAAGTGGTAAGTAGGCCTATCCAGGTCTTAAAACAATATGCCCTTTACATGTTACATACATAAATATGGGTACATACATTACATACTCCACTCATACCAGGTACACATTCAATTTCTTAAGGATCACTACATAGAATAAAAAACATGACATGATAGACATGTTACAAATACAAAGTGTGACTCACATTACAATATGATCAAGTTTTCTTCCATTCAACAAACCTTACAAAATTTACCATTTTACCTTAATTGTCCACAATTAACCAATCCCAGCTACCGCCACAACCAGTCTCCACTGCTACCATAATAATTGCCACGATATTCCCTTGAATAAAACTAAAAATAACTCTCTGCGACATCAAGGACGACATATCTATCCTTGTATCATCTCTACCATTGTACTTCTTGCTACAATCACAAACATGTTCACTCTCCTTGCATGTGAAAACAATTTTTCCTATAACTTCTAGTGCAACTGATGCACCCATTCTTTGTTAACACCTATTGTTGGGTTACACGTGATTGTAAGATGCTAGGTTCAAGTTATCTTGACCAATAAAAACCCTCCAGACACTGACCATTTAGAAATCACCTGCATGGAAGTGAAGTCTCACCCAAGGTATCTATTGGGGCTGCAAGAACTAAGTTTCTACAGTAGTGAGGGAATGGCAGGTGGATCATCTTTTTCATTCTTACTCATATTTTCTGCATGCCTTATTCTGCATTTTCTCTTATTAGATTACTAAGTGAATTATGTTATGCATTATCATTATACTTAAGATTACAACATAAACCAATTACTAAAACATTCATACTATTGTGTAATGAACACACAAAGAATAATTCTAGTCTAACATGCATCAAGAAAGTATCCATGATCAATCACATAAAATACAAATAAAATGGTAGTTAACATGGTTCACCCAACTTTGGGCTATGTCCACAACGAACATATTTTTTATTATTCTTTGTGCAATTGTATCAGGCTTGTGCATTATGCTTACAAATATACATCATGTTATCTTTTTCTTCTCCTATCCTAGTCGTTTTGCAATGCAAGCCTCTCTCTCTCTCTCTCTCTCTCTCTCTCTCTCTCTCTCTGCAACATCTCCTCAACACTTAGACATAAACTCAATAACAACTTCTGCAACTCATTCTATCACTCTGTTTCTCGACCAAAACAGAATAAATCAGAAGAGATAAAAGAGAGGAACCCCTATTCTCCCAACCCATTACATATTTACCCATTACATATTTATACATAAATTCTAGGGCTTAAAACCTACTTTGTTCATCCCAAAACCCCATTATAATGCATGATCACTCAAGTTGACTTGTTGTTCGAGTTTTTTTTCCTACGTTTATGCATGTTGATTTTGCACTCTAACTGTTGTTCTTCCTTCTTTTGTGTGTCCTTCTATCTTTATCACATCAGGATTTCATCCTTCCTTTTTTCCCGCTTTCTTCTCTTGCTTTATTCCCTGCTTTTTTCTTCTGTTTTATTCCTCTCACAACGCATTATTCTTGAATGCACCTTAACTATGCACTCTCAAGTCTACCTTCTTATTTTGTGCACATATTATATACTTAGGATTCTCATGCATATTATTTCCATAATTCCTATCCAATAGGCCCCCAACACTCACTTGTGGCTCGTTCTGAGCCACTTAATCCTATTGCACGCTCCTCCATCCTTGGATGAACTTTTGGGAGGCTTCCTTAGCTGTCACAACTTCCTTTATTATTGTTGCCTCTATTTCCACAATGTATTTGACCCCCTACGCAGTCAAGAATGTAAATTTTTCTTATGATTCATGTGTTGCTTGTTTCACCTTTCCCTATGTAGTGGCCAATTCGCCTATTACCCTTAATGCTTCTTATTGTAGCGGTCCTAAGCATGGTTGGAGGATATTTTGTTCATCACGCATATTTTCAACCTCCACGTATGATTACCTATGTGACAAAATGGTCATTATGGATTCATCCAGTGGAAAGGTCTTTATGCTCTTTGAAGATTTCTAGGCCTTTTCCCATGCTTCCCTTAATTTGTCTTCCATGGCCTTCATCTCTATATATTCTACCAGATATATCTAGATTTTCACACTTTCCTTGTAGGGTTTTTCACATTCTTCCTCCACTTTCTTGATGTTGGCTATGGTTGTCATCAATTTTCTCTCTCTTCCTGCTTGTTCCTCCAATGATGTTCCTAGCATATTGTGCAACTGTAGATCCTCTATTTTTGTGTACAAGACTTTGATGGCTTCTCCAATTTTCAATACCTTATCCCCCATAGTAGCCTCTACTACTGTTGATACTTCCATAATTTCCTTGTACAACTTCTGGACGACCACTTGTGTCTTATGTGCCATTATCTTGGATTCATCCTTTTCTTTTAGAGCTTGCCTGACCATTTCCTTGGCCTCATTCTTGTCTTTCATTGTTGTTTCCACTCTTCCTTCCACTTCTTTATTTTGCTAGAGTGCAGTGTCATATTGTTGATGCAATTTATCCCATTCATCCATTACTTTGTTCATTTCTCAGTTTTCTTCATTTACACAAAGCCTAATCTCATGCAAAATGCCTATTTGCAAGCTTTGTAATATGTGTATGGGAATCTGTGACACTACTATGTGCAAGTGGACTAGTGTCTTCATCCGTTCTTGTATTTCAGGCATTGGGAACTCAATTGTGTCTGTATCGATTTGTAGCAATATATGCCCCGCAGCTAGCTTGGTCAAGACTGGATTAGAAGTATGTGATTTTGGTACCAAACTTGTTCCTAGTTGTTCACCTGCTTTGTTCTCTGGTGTTATTTTGGTTGTCGCCAAGAGCTATTGTAATGTTACCAATTGATCATGCACCTTTTTGTGTCTCTTTTTGTTTCCTCATTGCTTCCTCAATGAATTCCTCTACGACATCTCATACTTTGTAGTTGATTCAATCCATGTCATCATTGGTCAAAGTATAGACTAGGGGTACCTTGTGTGCTTTGGTCTTCTTTCTCACTCCTCCTGCTGGCTCCTTCCCCTTATCTTTTTGTTTTACTCATACTATGGGGACTGGGGACTGTGATTCTCCCGCTGATGGTCCAGGCGTGTTTCCTGCACCATTGTTTTGGTCATTCCCCTACCCCTCATCCATTTCTTCTTCACCTCTGTCATGTTCTTCTTCCTCTTTTGAGTGGCCCATTTTTTATGATAAATTTTTCCACCCATATTCCCAATAATTCATGATCAGACATACATCCTCTGTTGTTAGATTGTAGTTGGTTGGAAGCCACTCGCATGCGGGGTCCTTTTTTGTTTGCACATACATATGGTGCATCCCTTCTTTGAATCACACAATATCTCGGTAGGTTTCTACTGTCTCAACTATGATGTGCAATGTATGTTCGATTATATACGTGATTGAGTCAAAGTATACATAAAATGTAACATTATTGTTGGCTTGCCTCCTTTTGTTGGGTGTATGCCATAAGTTTGCATACTGCGCGAACATATTACCTCTATTGGTTGTTCTCATGCATTGGTCATAACTCGGTTCCTACCATCCTACAAGCACATTAAAAATCAGAAGCCAGGTGTAATGAAACTATGTGTATTTTTCCTGAGCCTCTATATAGTCTGTCAAAAAATGATTCACCAAGAATGTGGCCAAGTTCATTTGGACCCATTTTGAGATTTTTTTTTTCGTCTACGATTACTGTGGTTGGTACTTCATCCTTACAAAACTTGCACAAAAATTTGCAGGCCAACACCTGCATTTCGAAACAGACACCCTCATCATTGATGTTCGCGACATTCAATCCCCTTTCCCCCTAAAGGTGTGAAAATTCTCCTTCATTGATTCTGATAGCGCTTTCTCCCATGCTTTGTTGAACAAGGTGGATGGATCCTCTTCTTCTTTTGGTATCCCTATGATCCACACAATCAATGTGGTATCAATCAACATGGGTGGGTCAAGCCACAATGTTCCTCCATGGATGCAACTGAGTAGTATCTTAACACATGCATTGATTTCCAGGATACGTCCAAAGTGTGGAACCTCAAGTAGGTTCAGTATCCTCAACTTCTCAAGTCATGTTGCTCACATTTGTATTTCTAGCAATATTTCTCCTGTGCCCAATACATTCTTAGCACACAAGTACTTTTCCCTAGCTAGCATGGAAAACTTTTGCTCGTTTGTGATATCGTGATCTACAAATTTGAGGGTGGAAACCTTTCCTAGCATGTCTCCTTTAACACTTATGATAGGTAGGATTGGTGATGTTACCAGGGGTTTTTTTCCATCTGCTGGTACTTTAACTTGAGGTGCATTGTCTTTCCTCAGTGGGATATAGTACCTATGAAAGATTTCTTATGAAGATGAAGCTCCAGGTGTTTCCTCAACCAATGGTGGTCATTTCGATTACTTTCGTGATGTTGTTGATGGTGCTCCAACTTTTGGCAGGGCCATTGTTTTGTGTGACATGTTTCGTTACTTTCTCTATGGTGTGGTTGTAGTTCGACTCTGAGTCACTTGGGTTTTCTCAGGTTTTTTTCTGGTTCGTTCTCTCTTGCATGAAACTCTTAGTAACAATGATTCATGCTTGATGACCTTCAACTGCTTTTGTACCTCCTTGCCAACTATTCATGTCTCTTCATGCCTTAACTAAATTGTCCAATCCGCCAACGGGGTTGATGAGTGGTTAAATAAATGCGGCTTTATTACTGAATTCATCATGTGATTTTTGTCTGATACTACAAGTCTGTTGTTATTTTCTATGACTTTTACCATTTAAGATTATACGACACCTTTACGATCTTTCATTTGTAGCCATCGTTTCCTTGCTTTAATGCCTTTTAACGGTCTTTTCAGTACCATATTGAGCAATTGTTTTCTTCGTGGTTTGTTATTCTGTATGTTATTTCCTTAATTGGCACAGTTCCTTTCCGATAACACGACAAGCATCATTGCTTCACTATTTCTTATGCCTTTGTGCTCTGTAATATTTTTCTTTCTCTATATCTACTTTTTATTTGATTTTCTTCCTTTTTCTACTATAGTAAAATTACTATGATACATGTGTTTTGGCATAGCCCAGATTACTGCATAGATTGTTGGTCGTCTCTATAGATTTTCAACTAACTTCCATTCACCATTCTTCCAAGGATTTCCCCATTCAAGGCTTCCAACTACGCGCACTTGTCTCTTTCACATGCTTAATCACATATTTCCCTAACCAATGCATTCTAAACTTTCTAGGATGCTACATGAACTTGTTTTCATAGAGTAATATCGATTCTCCCACTTGAAACTTTTTCTATTTAATGTATCTATCATGCCAGGCCTTCTCTTTTGATTTTTGAACTTGCTGATGGAAACCTGTGACAAATTGATCTTCCTCAAGTTATACCAACTATAACAATCGCTCTTATATTGCTCTAGAGTCTGAAATATCAGTGATCGTTGCAATGCACATAATAGGTAGAATAAACTCTATTGGAATCACCACTTTTTTCCCATAGGTCAACTTGAAATGTGTCTTACATGTCAACTTTTTTCTTTTCATCTTGTAGGCCCATAAAACTACAGGAAATCTTAAGTCCCAATCGTCTCTCCCTATGTTGCAGATCTTTGTCAAAGCATTGTCTATGATTTTATTGAAAGCTTCCACTGTCCCATTGGCCTGAGGATGATACGCAGTACTCCTCTAATGATGAATTTGAAACTCCTTTGTCAATGTTGCAATTGTTTTATTTAGGAAGTGTGTTCCTTGATCGTTGAGTAATAGGCGTTGACATCCAAATCATGTAACTACATTCTCAAATAGAAATTGTTCATCAATCTTCGCGGTGTATTCTAGGAATGGTGCTAATTCTACCCATATTGTCATATACTATGTCGCAGTGATTATGTACCTTGCCCCTGATCTTCCTGCGTATGGGTTGATTGGCCCCACAAAGTATATGGCCCATTTATCAAATGGTTGCAATGTAACCTGTGGATTTAAAGGAATTTCATCCCTCCTAGATGGATTTCCCACTCTTTGACATACATCACATGACTGGAAATATTCCTTAGCATCTTTGTGAAGTGTGGGCCACCAAATCCCTGTCCACAAAATATTTTGCGTAGTCGATTTTCCTGCATAATGTCCTCCTACAATCCCTTTGTGTGCTTCTATGAGTAGCATAGGCCTTTCATGTTACAACACATATCATCTCAATATTCCATCTACACCCAACTTATACAAATGTTCTGCAATGAACTGATACTCTATTGCTTTAACTACTTTTTGTTTATTTTTTGCAATTGTCATGTCTGATGGGGACATTCCCATACTTATAAACTGCATGATGTACGGGAA
>ML779596.1:457353-491073 GCA_009831015.1 Picea engelmannii
CTTTTGTTCAAAGCCTTTTTTTTGGTTTCTCACCAACACTTGTTTTTTTGAAGCATTGATGTGGTGGTTTTCAGTGTTTTCCATTCTCATTTCTTTACAACCAAACCTCTTCTACTTCAAAATTCAACCAAGTTAAATGAGGGTAATTAGGTATCCACTTTATATTTTTGGTCATACTTCTTGATTCCCGAGCTTTCAGCCTTTGCAGGTCTCCTGCTCTTTCCATTCAATGCATCAATGTGAGTTCTTCAATTTCAACTGCAATGCCCTTTTCAACACTGACATTTTTATCTCTTTTGGAGAGGGTTATTTCTTATGGTTTTTTCTCATTTTCTCTTCTTGTGAGAGTATATTTTATACTTGGGTACTTAATAAGGCCTCTTTGTTGTGACCCAATTTTATTTTATGTTTCCTCCGTAATTTTTTCTTAAGGAGGGTGTTAGTGTTCTTGTTAACTTGATTTTCTCATTTTCCAATACAACCAACTATTGTTAGTTGTAAGCTTAAGTAGACATCCTTGAATGCCCAAATAGTTATCTTTACTAACACATCCTCTTATACTATATAAGATTATATATATATAAGATTATATATATATATATATATATATATATAAGATTATATATATATATATATATATATATATATATATATATATATATCCACATTTGAACACCCGAGATAATAATTTTAAAGTGACATTATAATACTTTTCTAACTTGGTTATGAGAAAAATAATAAATAAGTATGTTTAAAAACCCTCAAGTAATACTTTGTAAACAATGATTTACCAAGGTGCAATGTTTGAACCTTTGAATGCATTCCATCTACACATGTCCAACTAGTGATGTAAGTTGAAATATTTAATGGATAAATATACCTTGATGAAGAAAGGATACAAAATTATAGAAAGTGGTTGAAATGAGCCGATCGAAAATGGTTGAGACTTTAGATCCACGTAGTATAAACGACCAAAGATTTTTATTTTTTGTCATTATTTTTTGATGAGTTTTGTCTAAAATTAGGTCATAAATTCATAAAGATAGATGGAAGTACACATGTCAGTGGTTGATATTACATGTTTTGGGTGTTCTAGATATTTTTGAGGGTGTTGAATCCATTTAAGCACTCAAAAACGCTATTTAAACAACTTAAAATTGTGATTTCGCCAATAATTAATTTGTTGAATTTTGTTAATAATGACAAACAAAAATAAACTTCGAATGTTTAGACTACAACCTTGATATTCACTACTTGAACTTATAGTCACTCGAAGTCTCAAACACATTGATAACATAAATTGTCACTGGAACATCCTGATACCATAAATTGTTGTGTAGTGGGAAACAAAAATGTGAAAAGACTAATCTAGATTTAGGGTATTAAAATCCTTGATGAATGGATGAAAGAACGTCACTTTATCTTTTTCTTCACCTGTGGTGAGTTGTGGTAGGTAGATGAAGACGAGTTACAAAGTCTTGGGATATGATATTTTTTTTTCTACCATAGTTGAGGATGATTATAGATAGTTGATATTTTACTTGACAATTTTGAGTGCAAATGAGAATGTAACAAGTACCTTTGGTCATGAGAAGTGAGAAAGGGTGTGTTATAGTAGGTTTTAGAAGAGGGATTAGGTGATGTAACGTGGCTTGTAAAAACCTGGGTAGTTTTGGAGCATTCTATCAATTGGTCATTAGTGTATAGAGTTTTTGGGATAGACTGGTGTTCCAAGGCATAACAAGTGGAAGAATTATGAAAATATATTTGTGGAAATGATAATAGAAAAAGGGGTCATGAAGGTGTACCAAGATTAGGATTAGGGTTATATTTATGGTTAGGGATAGTAGAAGATGGTGAAAACATACCATTGAAACGAGGATATGAAGGTGGAGTGTGAGAAAAAAGAGAACACTGGCATATTTAATTTTTCTTTCTATGGAAAGATAATAGAGGAAGGATTGATCTAAAGTGTTTCTCTCAAACAAAGATACTTCATATTGAAAAATTACTAGCAAACTATAATTAAATTTAAAAATTGGTACCTCTTCAAAATATGTGATTTGGAGTTGGATCCCAAACTTTGTACCATGATTTCACCAAAAGTTGTACCATGATTTCACTACCTGGACACCTCCAAACGGTCATATGTCCATTTCATTGAATCCATCATTGTCTTCTAACTATTTCTCTATCTCCCATTCACTCTGTCCATCATTGAGAGTGAATGGGTGACAAAGAAATATTTATAAGACAATGATGGATTGAATGAAAGGGGCATATGACCTTTTGGATGTGTGGATGTAGTGAAATCACTTTTTGGGGATTTTGATCACAAGAGTGAGCAAAAGAGAGTCCCTTAACTACCCTGGTAAGCTAACAAGGCATAACAAAAATATGGTTAGCAAGTTAGTGGACCTGCAAGTTAGAAAATAAGATATAAAGAAAACAAATAACAGCTTAGAATGAGAAACAAAATAAACTAACATAAACAAGTGATGCATGAAATTGAACAAATGAAATGGTTACCCAATAGAAATGAATCTTCAAATTGAGTGCACCAAGAGGAGAAATATGGGACAATGAATCCCATATTCCTCCTAAGGGAGGGTCCTTTGATCCGTAAAAAACTAGAGCTATCGCTCTCCAATGGTGAAAAATACCCAAAGCTTAGCCTCAGAAGAGGTGTGAAGCTTTCTAAATGCTACACTAGCTCAAAACTAATGGATCAAGGGAAAGATGGCTTTCTCCAAGAGTATTCTGAGCAACATAACAATGCTATGGATTCTTCTTCTCTTTTTTTCATACAATGATCCTCTATTTATAAGAGGATGGAAAGATATTTTTCAACTAGTTACAAGTGTGAATGGGAGGCCTTTGGAGGTACCTCCCATCCTTTCAGTGATCCCAAGGCAGATTTTTAGGGATATTTTGGGGTATGGTCGAGATCTACTTCATCCCAGAAGTGGTTCAAGCCCTACTAAAATCATCAATGCGTTGTTTCCGCATCCTCGCGGGATTATTGACCTTCAGTTGTGCACTATGCACACTGTGTGCATCATACACCGTGTTAGCTCACGCGGATGTGTGCATGCTTCTTTTTCCGAATACACGTGGAACTTTAGAACCATTTTGTATAGTTTTGTGGGTATCTTTCCAAATTGAATGTGATCCTTCCATAATTATTGGTAGTATGATGTGTTGGGTTTTTCATCCATTGTTTTTATTTGTATGATAAAATTTTTGGTGATAAAATATGCCCCTTGATGTGTGATTTTAGGAGCATATGTATAACCAAAATACATCAATGTTTCTTTATGCTAAAATTGTTGTAACAATAAGAGAGTTGTAGATGTTGTTGAAGAGGGATGGTAGGAACATCCTTTCATAGGAATCGGGGATTCATAGTCATGTCAAAAATTATCCAAAAACGGAAATGTAAAGTTGTATCTTTGTATAAATGAGGTAGGCATGCCCCATGCTTGTGTCATGAAAGAAAAAAAATATGAGTGTAACTGAAAACTGTCGATGAAGTGGATATTTGCATCGCCCTCGGGGAAATTAAGAATGACATATGACTATTCTGAGGAGTGAGCTAGCTCTGAATCGAGTGGTTAATGAATCAGAGGAATTGATGTCCTATCAAATTCAGAGGTCTTCGACTGCTACTACAAACTGCAACGGTCGCATAGTAAGACCCACCATAACATGAAACTTTGCTGGAGTTGAATGTTATGGGTATAAATTACATGAGAGAGCAATGAGAATTCTTTATGTGTTGTATGAGACTGCTCATTGATAGTGGAATGAGAGCGAAGATATTTCCACCTTCCTGGAAACTTGTTGATGTCGACACAGAAGATGACGTGACTGCAATAAGTGAAGGGGTTATTGACATCTAGTTGATCAAAATGGTATGAGGAACTGTAATGGTGACATGGACGAAACTCAAACTGGAGGGGACACAATAAATACTCTTTTTTTGGGAATACAGGAGGATGGAAGCAAACATAAAACATGATCTGGTGTCAGGGGGATGACCATATATTTAGGTAAATTGTGATGAATGTGTAAAACTACAAAGGAGTGGATGAGGGGAAAAAATACATATATTTGGGACAAGGCTGTCAGTGATAGTGGGTATTTGCCATGATATGGATATATTTGTAGATATGGTGATGAAAATGAAATTCCCCAACCAAGGGTGACATGGGTTGTTGTGTGCTAAGGAAAAGGACACCATCGATTGTGATGACAAAAATCTATTCTACATGTTGAGATTTGAAATGTGCTTTATAAAATTATCAAATAAATAAAGAATAATTGGGTTGAAAGTACACATACAAAAACAGATTCCCCAATGAAGAATGGCCTGGCCTCGTGGGGCGCAACTAGGGGAATGTAATTGATGAAGGGTGGGTGCCCCATGGGTGGGTTTCTGTATCAGGTAGATGGATGGAGGATGGATTTTTTGATGGGAAATAGATGTTGGATGATATAGAGGGTTAATGATAATGCAAAGGTGCATTTAATGTAACGAAGAACATGATGTGGGAGTCCATAATGGGGTGGTTAGCATGATGATGAGGAAGAAGTATGAGGTTTTTACTCTGGGGTGTAACACTACCATGACTCCTGAGCCTAATGGATCTAACATCATGAGTGTCAATATGCCAAGGGGTAAATATAAGTGGGAAAACTCATGGAGGTGACAATGCTACCGGATGATGGTACCTAAATGGAATGGAGGTGATGGTACTACAGAGTCGGGTGTGGGGATCCTAAGGATAAATGTCAAGGGGTGTAATTGGGATATGTAGCTATTTGCATAGGGCATGAGTGCATTCCAGTATTGAACATATACCTGAAGGGGCCATAGGTGGCCAAGAATGAATGGGTTGTATATTGTTGTACCAAGTACCTGCACACGAAAACATCAAATACCTGAAGTGAAAAATATCTGATGATAAAGAACATATGAAAATTATTTGATATAAATGAAAATGATAAAGCGTACGTGATCTTTTGAAATAGATGGGAAAAATGTTCCCTTGAAGAAAATTTTGGGTGCCCCTAGAAGGAGGCCAAGGAAAAATGAGTTCCTAGAAGAGGTAATCCCTAAAGGATGCCACAAAAAAATGGGCTCCTAAGAAAGGAACTCCCTAAAGGGTGGCCACAAAAAAATGGGCTCCTAAGAAAGGAACTCCCTCAAGGAGGTCGGGGAACCATGGGTTCCCGAAAAAATGCACTCCCTAAGGGAGGCCATGGAACAATGGGTTCCTGAGAAAGGAACTCCCTAAAGGGGGCCACATTTCCCTATGGGGGAACTAAAAATGACCAAGGCTAAGGGGGACTTGCCACAAGAAGTAATGAAACTATCTTGGTGGATCATTCTGATTAGGCCATGTGGCTTGTAATCACATGATGTCTAGGGGAACTGGACACAAGGTGGTGCTATAATGGTTCCCATGAGGGGTATATGGTGATATGGTGTTGTGTCGAGAGCTAGGTCTCATGGGACCAAGGTGGGAAGTGGTACTACCCGCTGTATTATGATATGAGTATTGGGGTAATGGTTGTTTCCAAATACCCAAGATTATGGACCAAAGGTAAAATAACAGGCAGTTTAAAGTTGAACATTCACTAAAGAGGATCTGAAATAGTGTATCAAATCCATTATTTTGTGTAATACTTTAAACTATGTGGAAAAATATCCCATATGGGAATGATTCGTCATCATGGAACTGGAGTTTTGGATATCCCTATCAATGACAAGAGATGACCGTATTTGAGAGGGAGTAATGACCTTATCAAGGGAGATGATATTAGAGGGTGCACCAATTGAATTATTAGGACCATGCCAACAGTGGATAGGGGAACCTAGATGGAGGTTATCACTAGAGTCACTAAAAGAAGTAGTGGCCTCAAAGAATTATTCATCTTCTAGGGAGAATGTAGTTGATATTTCATGGTTTCTTTTAGGTTTGGGGGAAGAAACATTCTTGATTTCCCCTAAGGATGAATGAATCTTCCCATCCTCCAAGCCCAAGTGATGAGGAGGTGGTTCTAGAGCCATGGGATCATTTTTAAGGGGAGTGGATGTTGCATGACTAGTGGCAGTGGACACATAGTGCATGGACTCAATGTGAGCAACATGATGTGAGATTTTATTATGAGAATCCATGCAGGAAAGTTGATCAATGGTGATGATGTGTCCCTCACATGGGAATATCATGACTCAAAAGAGTGAAGACACCACAACACTCATGGCCTGGATGAAATCATGGCCCAGAAGAATATTATAATCCACAGGACCATCCATGACAACAACATGTATCAAAACTATCTTACCTTCTAACTCAATGGGGAGATTAGGTAAGATCCCTAAGGGGTAACAAAGTCTACCATCAAAGTCTCTTAACTCAGTCATAGATGGGATAAGAGTAGAGGAGCCTAGTTGTTTCCAAGATGATGAGGACATAATTCATGAGGATTCCCCATCATTTATAGTACACCGATAAATTGTAAATGTATTAACGATGACCTGTATTTGGAATGGGGAAGAAGATGGAAGTCGTTCTTGGATAAGTTGATCCCAATCAAGGGTGATGGCTCGTGATGGGTGTTGGTAGACAATTCCATTTTCCTTATAATGATAAGGTCTAGTATACATTGTTGTACTAGAGGTGGAATGGGTGCCCCAAAGTCTACATGATTGCACCCCATTCATGAGATAGATTGGGTTTAAGGGGGGGTTACCCATGTGAGGGGTAACAAATGATGTCGAGGTTTATGGAACCTAACCTGATGGAGTAATGGGTGCATGTTGGGGGAGGGGGAATGTAGAAGTAGTGTAAGGAGAACTACTAAGTCTATTTTGTTGCATGCATTCCAAACAAACTTCTTGGACTAGATCTTGAGTGAGTTCAAGGCACTGATGGGATGGGTGACCATAGAGCTCACAAAATGGGAAAGGGTGATTAGTCCATGCATGGGTGGTACATCTATGATTGGTTTGATTGTAGTTCTGGTGGGAACTATGAGTTCCCCCATATATAAAATCATTTCCCCCAACCATGGGTGCTGATAGTAGGTGTTTCTCTTCTTACACCTCGTGTGTGGTAAATGGCCAATAGAACTAGGATAAGGGACCCAAGTTTGTCCTAAATAAGAAGAAGAGGATGTGGTTATATATGGTATTTTTTGTGGTCCTGCCATGGTGGTTGATGTTTGGAGATACAATTCCTAAAGAGGAAGGGATACTAGATGGGTGGATTGTTCTAGACAGTGGTGACTAGCGAGGTCGACCCAAGCAAAGCTAATCCTAAAACAATGGCACTCACTGGTGTGTGTACTAGTTGTACTGATGTGTCAACCAAATTGGGGAAACCTGCCAATATTGGTGGGAGGTTTTTAGATGTCTATAATGATAGGGATGTTATGGTTCCCCTATGGTTTTGGACTATATGTATATGTGTGCAAGTGGTAGTGAGAAGAATAAATGAACAAGTTCTTCGTTAAATGTGGACTATCTCAACAATGTTTTGAAAGATATATGTAATGAATTAGTGGTAATCATACATAAACAAGTAACAATTTAAGATGGTTTGGGGTTTTATCCACATGGGGGAATAAAATAAAATTCATGTTTCCTAATCGACCTATCATCCTTCCTCCCAAAAATAATTGGGCCTTCCAAAAGCACTCAACAGTGGGGCATGAATCCACTAGAAGAGGAGCTAGTGAAGGTATGAATAATCAGTTATAATGAGGGGTGAAGGGTGCATATCCCAAAAGGACTGGCAATATTTCCTAATATTCATTCAAAATCTGATTAATGTGTGATTGCATCCCACAAGCACCACCTGGGTAGATACAACATAGAATTGGACACTAAGTTACCTCGATCAAGAAAAACATTTATATTTTCGACCTCATAAATCGGTCACACGCTTCTTTTCAAGGGTTGGGTGACCCAAGGGGGCACACACACAAAAAACTTGACCTCAGCCTTCAACCCTTCATGGGTGTCTCCTTGTCTTATGGTGTAGGAATGCTTTATTGGGAGGATTTTGGTATCCTAATTCACAACTTGCTAAGTTTAATGTGAGAAATGATGATGGGGAGTTATTTGAATGCCTATCCCCAAAATCGTAACTTAGACTACCAAATTATTTTGTGTTCCTTCTGTGGAGGTTAGGAATGGGTTGATTATGGTTTATTTTAGATTTTGAAAGTGGAATGTGAAGTTTGGGTCATGGACCAACTTTGTTAATTAAGAGTGGTGTGAGCAAAATATTTTTTCAAACAAGTGAGTCCCTTCTGACTCTCTTAGATCGCTTATGGGCGTGAGGAGAATATCATACTACGGTCTCAAGTCTACAACAAGTACCTCTTGGATATGTAATGATGTGTGAAAGAAGTGATAGTGAGTGATGAATTTTTAATAAGTTAAGGAAGAAAGTTTTGGCATGTGCACATCACTTGGTCCTTTACAATGGTTGCTTACTTATAACTTACTATGTTTCACAAACAATCCTTGTTGAAATTGAAAAATCCTTAAGTGACTAGCATGGTGGATATGTGGGTCCTTACTTATGAGCTTTAATCTCCCTAGGATGTTTTCTAATCTAAGAAATATTTGAAACTATTCCTAGAATGTGGACATGTAGGCATGTATGGGCCCTTACAATGCTTTAAACTTCCTAAATGAGTTACTCTAGAAATTTGAAACTATCCTAAGATTGTCCACATGTGGGCATGTATGGGCCCTTAAAAATATTTTTAGATTATGTTTCGAAATAAGCTAAGAGGTATTCACCTCTCCTAGAGATTGATTTTAGTTGCAAAAAATGCAAACTAAGAGGTTTTGGCCTCTCCTAAAATGGTTGATTTTAAAGATAGATGAAGGTTTCTTCAAGCAATATCTTTTTCTGTTTTCCAAGGTCGCACTAGGGTGCGAGGAAAGATCATACTCCAATATTTTCCAAATATCCTTCTAGTCCTAAATTAATGTGATGTTTTTGTAAAAGAAAAATCTTTTAATGAAATTCAAATTCTCAACTTTAAGCCATCCACGTGGCAACCAAGGAAATCAAAATATACTATGCTTCTTTTTAACCCCCTAGAAGTCTATGTGTGACTAAGTCATCTATGTAATAAAGAATCCCAAGCCTTGTTTTTTTGGCTTTTACAAAGCGCATAAAATAAATCTAAGATACTGCTAAAAAGAAGATATTTTTTTATTGCACAATCGCACAGTGCGCGCGGATTTTCTTAAAAAAGTCATGTGATTCGGTGTAATCAACATGTTTGTCTTTCTCGAACTCCCGCACACGCAGAGAAATTGTTGGCCATCAATTTTAAATGAATTCATCCAACATAGGGCTAAAATCAAGCATCTAAAGGGTAGGTTAGGCCAGTTTTGGACCCTGCAAACATTAAAAAGTGAGAATAACAACTCTAATAGCCTACTTGAGGAAGAATTTGGATTCCTTTCCTCAGTATGGTTTCCAATCTGTTTGGGGATTTTGATCACAAGAGTGAGCAAAAGAGAGTCCCTTAACTACCCTAGTAAGCTAACAAGGCATAATAGAAAGACGGTTAACAAGTTAGTGGACCTGCAAGTTAGAAAACAATATATAAAGCAAGCAAATAACAACTAAGAATGAGAAACAAAATAAACTAACATAAACAAGTGATGCATGAAATTGAACGAATGAAATGGTTACCCAATAGAACCGAATCTTCAAATTGAGTGCACCAAGAGGAGAAATATGGGACAATGAATCCCCTATTCCTGCTAAGGGAGGTTCCTTTGATCCCTCAATAACTAGATCTATCACTCTCCAGTGGCCACACCTAAGCCTTTTCGGGTGGATACCATTCTTGGAACTATTACCTATCTCATCAAAATTGTAACATTCAACAGGTCTTATCCGTCCTACCCCTCAAACACTTGTATAACCTCCTCCCTTGTAGATATCGACACTAGTATTATCATTACCACTTTCCACCACTTTGAAAGAAGTCATGGAAGGCATGCAAATATTTGTAGTTCATAATACCATAAGTGTTGGACCAACATAACTGACAAAAGAATGTTATCAATAATGACTAATATTTCTATAGGATGGGGAACACCTTAGGTAGGTGTATGTAAGTTTTATAAATTTCACATGAATCACTTGAAGATCTCATAGGAATGAACTCGGTGTAGGGTTAGGTGTAACCCCTTTTCCTATTATAGAACTCATTAGACATATGGCCTTTTGTCTTACACATGGTGCACCACAATTTTTCTTGACTTTATTAAGGTATATATTTGGTTGTAAAGTTGTGTTATCCCTAGAGTTGCACTGAAAGTAACATTAGGTACCTATCCACTGAATTGATTATGACGGATTGCACCAAAACATTACTTTGAAAGTATTATCTTTCCTGCAATAGGAGTATCTTAGTCAGGGGTAGGGGTCCACTAATAAACCTTTCATTATGAAAGGTGTCATAGAGTTTGTATGTTGATATGTGAAATATATATTGGAATCACTAGTCGCACTCTTCAATAGTTTCTCCCATAATTTACTTCATTTCCTTTAGCTCAATGCAACTTTGTTGTTCTATCTTTCGATTTTGGAATTCAACTAGAAAGTAAATTATGCACAATACCGTAAGTGTTGGACCAACATAAGTGACAAAACAATGTTATCAATAATGTTGAATATTTCTAGAGGATGGGTAACACCTTTGGTAGGTGTGTGTAAGTTTTATAAATTTCACATGAATCACTTGAAGATATCCTAGGGAAGGAACTAAGTGTAGGGTTAGGTGTAACCCCTTTCCCAATGGTAGGACTCATTAGGAAAATGACCTTTTGTGTTACACATGGTGCACCAAAATATTTCTTGACTTGATTAAGGTAGATAGTTGGTTCTAAAGTTGTGTTGTCCCTATATTTGTATTGAAGGTAGCATTAGGTGTGACCTTGGCACCTATGTTGCCAAGGTACCTAGCCATTGACTTGATTATGATGGATTTCACCGAAAAATTCCTTTGGAAGTATTATCTTTCCTGCAAGAGGAGGATTTTTTTCAAGGGTAGGGGTGCATTGATAAACCTTTCATTATGTTAGATGTCATATATTTTGTACCTTGATATGCAAAATAGATATTGGAATCTCTAATCATACTCTTCAATAGTTTCTCCCAAAATTGACTTCATTTCCTTTAGCTCAATGCAACTTTGATTTTCTATCTTTGGTTTTTGAAATTCAATTATGAAAGTAAATTATTCACAATACCATAAGTGTTGGATGAACATAAGTGAAAAAAGAATGTTATCAATAATGATGAGTATTTCTAGAGGATGGGACATGCTTTGGTTACATGTACATAAGTTTTATAAATTTAACATGAATAGCTTGAAGATCTCCTAGGGAAGGAACTCGGTGTAACCCCTTTCCCTATGGTAGGACTCATTAGACAAATGGACTTTTGTCTTACACGTGGTGCACCACAATTTTTCTTGACCTGATTAAGGTAGATAGTTGGTTATAAAGTTGTGTTATCGCTAGAGTTGCATTGAAAGTAGTATTAGGTGTGACCTAGGCACATATGTTACCAAGGCACCTAGCCATTGAATTGATTATGATGGATTGCACCAAAAAGATCATTTGAAAGTATTATCTTTCCTACAAGAGGATGATCTTAGTCATGGGTATTGGTCCACTGATAAACCTTTTGTTATTCTAGGTTTAGTAGATTGTGTATGTTTATTTGTGAAATATATATTTGAATCTCTAGTTGTACTCTTCAACGATTTCTTCCATAATTTACTGCATTTTATTTCTCTCAATGCAACTTTGTCGTTCTATCTTTGGATTTTGGAATTCAGCTAGAAAGTAAATTATTCACAATACCATAAGTGTTGGACCAACATAAGTGACAAAATAATATTATCAATAATGATGAATATTTATAGAGGATGGGGCCATTATCATGAGTACACATAGGCCAAAGATTTCATTTGTAGGGCCTATGTGTTGGTTTTAGACCATGTGCATGGTTTGGGAGTCCTAAAAGCGTATTGTATTCCTTAAGACATTTATAGTTCCTCCTCATACCATGCCCCTGACTTGGAGAAGCATATTTTGAAAAAAAGCAATGTTGGCCTCTTTCATTGGTCATTGTTTCTAGAAAGTTTCAATGAAGATTCTATAGAAACGACGAACATGTTGATTGAAACGACCTTGTCACAATAAGATATTGATAATGATTATGAAAAATATGATGATGGATAATTTCATCTCCTTCATAGTTAGGTTCTAATTTTGTCATTTGATTGTCGAATTATTTGTATATTTGAGTCTCAGAACACTCCCATTTTGTTAATGCATGCATCTACTATAACCATGTCAAATTTCAGTGCATATAGACACAAACTATAAAAATTTCAATGTTGGCCCCATTCGTAGGTCACTCTGCATCGGGTCAAATTGTTAAGAACCAAATATGAAAAATAGCATAAAAACCTCAGAATAAGTAGTCCATGCCTTGAAAAAGAGAGAGACTTGGATAATAATCCTCGTTGAGGGGGAAACCTCCTTATACATCACATGAATTCCAAATACAAGATGATTCGAAATGAAAAGGTCCCATTGGTATATATATGAGACTAGGAGACTAGGAGGTACAATTACAACTAATGGACCCAAGCCGACATAAATAAAATAACAATACTAATGTAATATTCCCCAATGAAGGGATAATGTGCCATGATTTAGGGCTTAATATGCCCCTCCCCTTCAAAAAAGTGTTTTCCTCAAAGCTTGAGTAGTTATAGATGCTTCTATATAAAATATTCATCTTCCCATGTGGAATCTTCAGCAGGTAGTTTCTTCCACTTAATGAGATACTCTGAAATTGATCTATTCCTTAGCTAGAGAATTCTTGTGTCAATGATAGCTTCAGGCTCAAATATTATTTTTCCTTTCTCTTCAAGGTTTGGAAATATATTTTGAATTGGAATCTTGGCACCCATAACCTTGTTTAAGCATGAAACATGGAAAACTAGGTGTACTCACGAAGATGCAGGCAGTTCCAATTTGTATGCCATAGTACCAATATTTTGAAGCACCTTATAAGGGCTATATTACTTTGGTGATAATTTATTATCCTTCTTATCTTTATTTAGGGGCATCGTTTTGTATGGTTGTAGTCTTAAAAATACCCGATCTCCTACTTCAAAAATTCTTTCACTACGATGTTGATTTGCTTGTTGTTTCATGTGATTTTGTGCCATGGTTAGGTTGTCCTTTAAGAGTTGGAGAACTTGTTCTTGATGCTCAATGTGATTTTCCATTGCTTGAACCTTAGATTTTTATTTTAGAAGAAAAGTGATGGACGATGTGTGATATCCATAAAGCGCCATAAATGGTTTAATTTTTTTTGAAGTATGAAAGGAAGTGTTATACCACCATTATTCCAAGGGTAACCACTTGAACCATTGTGTTTGTTTATCAAAGACAAAGCAACAGAGATACCCTTCTAGACATTTTTTCACTATCTCAGTTTGTCCATCATATTGAGGATGATAAGATGAGCTATGAGCCAATTGAGTACCCAAGCAAGAAAATAATTTTGTCCAAAAATGTCCAGTGAATATGGGATCCTTGTCACTTACAATAATATTTGGGCTTCCATGTATCTTTTGAACTATCTCCTTGAATGTGGTAGAAAATGTACTAGCTTTGAAAGGATGAGAGAGTGCAAAAAAGTGTGTGTACTTGGTAACTCTATCAACAATCACCATGATGGCACTATTTCCTTCACACTTGGGTAACCCTGTGATGAAATCCATGGAAAACTCCTCCCATCGATGACCTGGAATGGATAATGGTTGTAAAATACCTGGGGTATTAATTGTTTCCACCTTATTTTGTTGGTAAACCAAACATTTTTACACAAACCTTTGAACATCAGTTTTAAGGCCATCCCAAAAAAATTCCCACTTGACCCTGTGATAGGTTTTCAAAAATCCTGAGTGCCCTCCTACCAGAGAGGTGTGCAATTCCAAAAGTACCTCTTGTTTGAGTTGGGAGTTCTTACATAAATATAAATGATATTTGTACTATAATGAATTATTTTTCCATGTAAATGTATCGGATGCACTGGAATCCTGTAGCAACCTTTGAATGAGAGTCCACACTTCTTCATAACTCTTCCATTCATCCCTTGCTTCTGTTATCTAATCAGGTTGGATGATTTTGATAGAACAGAGAAATTCCTCAACATCTTCATCCTTTCTTGAGAGTGCATCTGCCACAACATTTTTCTTCCATTTTTTGTAGATTATTTCAAAGTCATAACCCAACATCTTGGTCAACCATTTTTGTTTCTCTTCTGAAGATAGTCTTTGTTACAAGAAGTATTTAAAGAAGTCTTTGTTTTGACCTTGAAGTGCCTACCTATTAGGAAAGGGCGTCATTTCTTCAATGCATGTAGTATTTCCATCATTTCCTTCTCATAAATGGGTTTGTGCGAGTCATTTCCCTTGAGTGGATGAATTTCTAAAGCAAGGGGATTTCCTTCTTGCATTAGAACAACACCAATTCCATTTCCCAAGGCATCACATTCCACATTAAATGTTTTTTTGAAGTCTGGTGTGGTTAAGACAGGATCTTTGCACATTGCCTCTTTAAGTTCTTCAAAATCTTGAGTTTCCTCTGGAGTCCATGAAAATGCATCCTTCTTAGTTAATGCAGCTAAAGGTGCTTCTATTTTTCCATAATTCTCAACAAACTTGTCGTAGTAACCTGTCAAACCCAAAAATCCTCTAACATTCTTCAATGTTTTGGAAATCAACCAGTCCATCACGTATTTAATCATGTTAGGGTTTACCTTGACACCTTCATGAGATAAAATATGACCCAAATACTCTACCTCCTTCACCCCAAAGAAACATTTGGATAGTTTGGTATATGGTTGTTTCTCCTTTAGTAGTTGTAACACCCTGTCAACATGTCGAACATGATCTTCCTAATACTTTCTATATATTAGTGTCTCATCAAAAAATACTAACACAAATTTTCGAAGGAAGGGCTTGAAAATGGAATTCATCAACCCTTGGAATGTGGAAGGTGCATTCGTAAGGCCAAAAGGCATGAAAGAAAATTCATAATGGCCTTCATGAGTTCTAAATGTTGTTTTTAGGATATCTGCTTCCTTCATTCTAATCTGATGATACCCTGAACGTAGATCCAACTTTGTGAAGTAGATTTCTCCATGTAGTTCATCTAACAATTCATCAATGTAGGGAATGGGAAACTTATATTTAATGGTGAGCTTGTTGAGCTCTCTATAGTATGAGCTTATACATCACAATCCATTTTTCTTGAGTACCATTACCACTGGTGCAGAGTAAGAACTTTGGATAGGTCTAATAATGCCAGTCTCTAAAATTTCTTCAACCTTACGCTCAATTTCACTCTTTTGGGAATAAGGGTATCTATAAGGCCTGATGTTAGGAGGAACACTCCCAAGAATTAAGTGAATAGCATGATCATGATCGCGAGTGGGTGGAAGACCTTTGGGAATTTCTTCAAATACTTTGTAATCCTTATCAATGATCCCTTGGAGATCTAGGGAAATAGATGGCTTATATGTTTGAACATCTAGGGAGCATAGTTTTACAATTACACCCTGATGCCCCTTTTTCAATAATTTTTTCATGCCATTAGATCTTACCACCTTACTGGGTTTCCCTGTGATACCCCTTAACTCAAATTCCTTTCCTTCCAATGAAAATTTAATGAAAAGTTCTTGAAAATTAAAATCCATTATTCTCAATGATTGTAACCATTGGATTCGTAGTACGACATCAACACCACCCATGTGTATATAAATCATTGGACTATTCATTACATATTCCCCCATAGTAATATTGATGTTATGGAATTTTCTTGAGAAATTGATAGTTCCTCCATTTTCAATCATTACTTGAAACTATCGCATTGGATATATAAAGCAATTGAGAGATTTTCCTAATTTACAGTGAATGAAATTATGAGTACTACTATAATTAATTAGCACTATTACCTTTTTTATTTTTGATATATCCTTCGATCTTGAGGGTTTGAGGAGTGCTAATTCCAACCAACGCATGACATGATATGGTGGGAGTCATCTCTTCATAAGAAATTTATTATGTGTCTTCATATTGAGATGGTTCTTCTTCTTCTTCTTCTTCTACCTCTTCACAATCTATGTAGAATAATTTCTTCTCACCACACTTATGTCCCTTATTGTACTTGCTATCACAATTAAAGAATAAACATTTTTCTTTTCTTTCCTCCAATTGTTGAGGTTTCAACCTTGTAGTTTGAGGTGGTTTAAAATAAGGAACCTTATTCTCTTGATTGATGTTAGGCGTGGTCCTTCTAGTAGCCATAGCCAGTTTTTTACTTTCAACATTTCTTGCCACTCTGAATGCATTCTCTAATGATTTGGGTTCCCAAAGGAGAACCTAATGTTGAATGTTATCCTTTAAAGTTCCTATGAAAATATCAATCAGGTACTCATTTGGAATATCCGTTACCTTTATATTCAATCTTTAGAAGTTCTCAATGTGCTTCACAATTTAACCCTTTTTCTTGAGATTTATATATTGGTTGAAGAAGGTATTGCTCCTTGTATCCTCATAGTGTGCTATCATTTCTTCTGTGAAATTTTTTCAAGTGACAAGTGATTTGTGAGAACAAATCCATCGATACCACACAAGCTGATTAGGTTCTAAATATAAAGATACAATTCATACCTCTTGTGTGTGTGACACATCATGTAGATCAAAGAACTTCTCCATCTAGAGTATCCATGTGATTGGATCCTTGCCATCAAACTTCCTCATATCGAGCTTAGGAAAGTGGTTGGTCTTCAACCCAAAGTCAGAGTTTCTCCAATCTTGATTCATATTCCTGGTGTCCTCATCATGAATTTCATGGGATACATTGTCACTTCTAGGTGGCCTCTCTATTAGAAAAATTTCCAACCCTTCCATGATCTCCCCTTTTAAACCATCCATCTTAGTATCCATTATCACTTCCAGCTTATCTTTAGTTGAATCCATCATCCTTTGTATTTCATCTTTTGTTTCTTCCTTATATTGTAAATCATTTATGTCCTTGCACACTTCTTCACCTTCATCAAGAGTCCAAGTAGGATTATCTAAAGGCTTATTTGGTGTAGAAGTTCCCTTTTTTGGTGGCATGTTGTCCAAGTATCACTGCAAGGTATGATTTCTTAATTGTCTTCGATAGAGGTCCTCACAGAAAATGAAGTGTTAGGTGATATAACTCTCTTATATATGTGCAGGGTCCAACAATAGTACTTGCCCCAATATCCTAGGGAATTAAATAAGGAGGCTTGAATATTCCCTTAGTCGTACTATCTAACTACCCAGGTACTATAGATTGATCTCCTCGAGTAATTTTCTCAGTGTACTATAGCAACAAGACAACCAAATGGTTTAATTGGTTGATCTCATGATTCTATTGGGTCTCCTAATATATGCCAGGTACGTCGGACACCAAATACGTATTAGTGTTGTCTAATGTGCAATCGTTTGAAAGGGGCCTTCCGATATACTCTAGGTATGTGGAAGAACCACATTGTCCCCAGGTTGTAGCACTGACAAGTAACGACATCTCCTACATTTAGAGACATAGGAATACATATGTACCTGAAAATCCATAAGTTTCTCTCAAAATTATGTGATACTCCTTTTATCCCACTTTATTCCACTTTTTGAATCACCCCAATTGGATCTTCTAGTCAAAAGATATGCAAATTTTCAAAAAAAAAAACTGCACCTTTTAAACCTTGATTTGGAGACTGTTCTGCTAGCTGACCTTTCTTCTGCTATATCTCTACAATTTCAGCGCTTATGAGTTTAAATTTCAGCTTGAGGTATCCTGATGTTTCTTATTTCCAACCCCACATATTATACCAATATTGGATTCTCCAAGATAATTCTGTGATAACTTTCCCAAGATGTGCTAATTATTTCCCTTTCAGGAGATTGAACTTGTACAACCTGCCTCGTGCCTCTGTATTCACTTCAGAACTTGAAATTTATAGCAGTGAAACTTTGGTCTGCCACTAGTGCATTTGGGTCAAATTGCGACGGTGCGTTCGACGCAATTGCCACTTTCTATTGTCGGAAGACCGACAAACCTCAGACCCCCTCAAACGTCGTTTCACAGGACGTCGTTTTTCCGATGACCTAGTTTTCGTCGGTATTGCGACGTTATATGACACCACGTGTCATCATAAATTGGATTGTCCAGCCACATATTGACGTCGTAAGACCGACATCTAGGGACGTTTCAAACGTGGAAATACTGACGTGTTAAAATTGGATTGTCCAACCCCATATTGACGTCATAAGACCGACATCTAAGGACGTTTCAAACGTGGAAATAATGACGTGTTAAACGTGGCAAGTGAGACGTTTCAGACGTGGCAAGACCGATGTTTCAAACGTGGCAAGACCGACGTTTCAAACGTGGCAAGTGAGACATTTCAAACGTGGCAAGACCAACGTTTCAAACGTGGCAAGTGAGACGTTTCAGATGTGGCAAGCGAGACGTTTCAAAGGTGGAAAAAGAGACATTCTTAAGGTGGCAAGAGAGACGTTTCAAAGGTGGCAAGAGAGACGTTCTGAAGGTGGAAAGACCAATGGGACAAGGTATTAGCTCCGACGTGGTTGCTATGGGAGAGACACTCTTGGACGTGGCAAGAACGACGTCCACAGGTGGCAACAACGACGGCCTGGAGTTACTAGCTCTGACGTGGTTGCTATGGGAGAGACAATCTTGGAGGTGGAAAGAGAGACGTATTGGACGTGGCAATAGCGACGAGAAGAGAATGAAAGACGTCACAATTTCCACCTTAGTACTCAATGCTCCGACACTGAAATTTTCATGATGGTCCCAAATAGATTCTAACCCTTTACACACTATAATCATTTACCCCTATAACTCATGACATGAAAATCACACCCTAAAACATTCTAACCACTAACTTCTATGACCCCAAAGCGACGTCRTTATTATAGCAAACTTGTCGCAACATMMRTCAAATGCATCATATTTATAGATTTTGTAACGTCGCAATTCCGACGTAAAAAAAACCTTAGTGACCGTTAGTATTTTGACTTGGTCAACATACTAAGGTGATCGTTGGAGGGGAAAACCTAKTTTCCAAAATGTCGCAATTGCGACATCAATCTTCACAAATGTGGCAAGAACGACGTTTATGTCACAAACGTGGCAAGAGAGACGTTYCGGTGGAAAACGTGGCAAGAGTGACGTTAACGTGGCAAGAGAGACGTCAACGTGGCAAGAGAGACRTCAACGTGGCAAGATYGACGTTATCGGGCAATATGAACTTTTTTTTTTAATCAATTTCCTCTATTTTGCAACAATATGGACAATTTTGTCCATAACGCCGCAAATAAAACGTCAAAATTTTACAATATGTATTAGTGTGTACCCTAACCAATGGAATAGATCTCACTCAATTTGGAGGTCTATAGCTTCAGATATAATAGTTTTCCCAAGAACACTTGTTTTAGATTGAATTCCAAACCATCCCAAAACCCTACTTTCCTCATAGAATAACTTTCCACATACAGCAAATAAAGGGACGAAATTTTAACAAAAGGTACTTCACTATTCCTCCTTCGTACTATTAAAATTTTAGAACCTGAAACCAAGACGAAATCAATTCCGAGTGAAAATTCTAAGAAGACATGTTTCAGGACTAGTAAAAAACTATAACGTGGACATAATGTATCTCCAAAAATATAGAGAAACAAGATATGGAATTTGGACCTGCTTTATCTCTATATGTCTCCTCTACACCATATAAATTTTAGATCCTGAAACGTTCCCTAAAAAACGTTGTAGCTAAAATTCCAAGAAGACTTGTTTTGAAGAAGTTAATCCCAAGGACTGTCTAGCTCTGATACCAAATGTTAATAACCAAATATCCAGAATTGAATAAAAACCTCTGAATAAGTTATCCATGCCTTGAAAAATAAATAAATTCAGATAATAATCCTCTTCGAGGGGGAAACCTCCTTATACATCACATGAATTCCAAATACAATATGATTCCAAATGAAAAGGTCTCCTTGGTATATATAAGAGACTAGGGGGTACAATTACAACTAATGGACTCAAGTCGACATAAATAAAATACAAATTCTAATGTAATATTCCCCAATTAAGGGGTAAAGTTCCATGATATAGGATTAACACAAATTAAAGAATAATTTCCACTAATTGGAAATTAATGGACAACCTTGAAAATTGTTAGACAAACCAAAGTTAAAATTGGAGATGATGGTATAAACCTGAATGAGGTTCTCTTGGTTTCAAGAATAATATATTATCTAATGAAAAAGGCTAACCAAGTGAATTTGGAATCTCATATCCCCCCCCCCTCACCCCCCTCACATCACTCTCAATTCCCCAATACCCAATTTATATACTATAACATATTTGAATGCAACATAGTAAGAATCAAGCATACAAACTAAGAAAAACAATTAAGGTAAATGAAAGAGAACAGATCAACTAAAAACATATAAATACATACCTCCTGCATTTCAACATTTTGATATCATTAATCTTCTTCTTCATCCAACTCAACATATGTATCATCCGCTTCATAATTTATGTTGTAAGGATTGGCCATATCAACATCATCATCAATGTCATCATTTCCAATCATATCATCATCTATATATCATCATTGGGAACATTGTCTCCTAAATTTGGTTCAACTTCTTCAAGTTCTTCAGCTAAAACATCGTCGATATCATCTTCATCCATATACTTTTCTAGAACATCTCCTTGAATTTCTACAACGTCTTTGTCTGACACATGAACTAACTGCTCCTCTACATCTTCTTCTTCTTCAATATCATCTTATTCTGCTACATTATACTTTATCGGCCTTCTTCTTGGATCATATCTAAAAACATATGACCAACCCCCTCTACCTGGAACCTCTGAGTAAAATACATGTTCACATTGGCTTGGAAGAACATAGGGCTCCGATCCTGGATCAACATTCCTTGTATTAAACATGGTAAATCCATTATTATGTTGATTAATAGTTCTATCATGATCATGTTCATTCATCTGTAGCTTGTACCATTTGACGTCGAACAAAACTAATTTGAAGGATTTAAAATCACACTCAAGTATATCATCCAAAAACCCATAGTATCGATTTTTAGAGAGTTTTGGACATCTGTCACTTCTAGAGGAAACATGAACCTGGAATATTGCAGTTACCTCACTATCATAAGTTTTCATCTTTTCATCCAACTTTTTTATGTGAAATTTGAGACCATTGCACCACATAGCCTTGTGGTGTTTCAACTGAAATATGCCAGACATGTAAAAAAAACATTTTCAATTGATAAACATATTTATACTTGGAAATTATACAAATTATAAGAAAAATAACACGCCATATACATCAATATAATATTAATAAAAAAAACAAATAGTATGGGTGAATATGCTTGCCTATTTATTTTTTAAACCATATGCTAAATCAATTTCCCTCTGTGTAAGATTGGTATCTCCTTTACATTCATATTCTTTGACCAATGTAGCCACACCATACCATGATAAATTACAATTATTAGATTGTATACATCATTCAATACATACCTTCATCCAATCAAGATTGTTTGCAATGTATAAATGTATCACATCCCACTCTCGACCAGTTGTATTAAAATAAAACAATTCACATATAATCAATTACCATGGTATACCTCCATAATAATGGATTATGTAGGAAGACTAAAAATTAAATAAGTACGATGTAATAAAAACAAAAAGTCAATTGTATTATAAATCCTCACCATATACTTACATGTCACTTACGTCATTCTACCTCTCCCCAATACGTGATCCCCTTCAAATTTGTTGATGGAGTTGACATCCCAAAAGTGATACACATTAATACTTTCATCTATTTTAGGAAGATATTGAGTAATATAAACCATGGTTTGATACACAATATATTTTTCTACCATAGAACACTCAAGACGTGCTCTTTGTCTAACCAAATCATTCAATGATTTCAAGTGCCTCTCAACTATCCAAATTGACCTTATGTGTACAGGTCCACACTTTTCAATGTCCTCAACTTGGTGTACAAGGCAGTGTTCTTGTGCATTGAAAAATGTCGAAGGTAGATACTTTTGCAATTCACACATTAGATGAGGAATTTGTAACCTCCAATACTTTATATCTTCTTTTTAGATTTATTTAGATGAAAACCATCTAAAAATGATGCAAGAAAATCAAAGGATCCAACAAAAACATATATAGTACTACATTACAAGTAAAACACATGTGTCAGTGAAATATAAGTTGTACAACGAATTGAAAAAATTACACTTTGCATATAAATCGCCACTTACCTCATGTATTTTCCAACATCATATATAACTTGTTTGGCATTTTTGTCAAAGTTGTCTGGGAGAGATAGTGGTAGAACATATTGTAACGTAATAAATGAATCATTATTTATTCCCAAATTAGTAGAAAAAAAAACACTAACAAGATGTTTCACCACTAATATAGAAATATATACACCAAAATAATTACCTTAATCAAGGAATGCCAATCATGAGTTTTTACCACACCTAATTCACCTTCTTTGTTAGGATACTTTTTATGTTTGAAGAAAATCAAGTTGGAAATTTAATTTTTTCAATAACATCTTTTACATCCTTTCTTTGCTTCTCTGTCAATAACCATGGAACGAAACTTATATTTTGGCCATATGCATCGCTATTTGAATGAATCACACTTTGCATTGCATGATTGGCCTCCTTAATGTCATCACAAATCTTGACAATTTTTTCTTTTTCACTCCTTCCATCTAAGATTTTCCATAATGTTTTTGTTACATTCTTCCCGATGTGCATTGTATCAAACAAATGAACAATTTCTAGGTGCTCATAGTAGGGGAGCTTGCTAAATTGTACGTGATAACTTTTCATTCCTCATGGAAGCGCCCCATTATTAATTCTTTCATAACGACCTTCAAGGTGAAGCATATAAATTAAAGATATTACAACAATACTGGTCAATTAGTACAATCAACAAATGCAATAAAAATATAAATTTTCTAAAATTTTCATGTATGATACATAGACGATTTGATCCAATATACCTTGACGATTTCTATTATATTAAAAACTACCATAGATGAGGTATCATTCTCCATGGTTTTAATCCAATCTTTTCTTTCCCATTGAAAAAATGTTCCTCGGTACTTCGATACCTATGGTTCTTAGAGAGGAAGTGCCTATACTCATCAAACACCTTATTTCCTAAACTTCTTGAACGATGAGACTTCATCTTAGGAATACAAACTGGACATGGAAATTTACCCTTTGTTTGAAGATCTACAAGAGATGGATTAAATTTTATATCAATTATTCGAAGTATGTTTAATGAAAGGATTATATTAAAAAACATGCATGATATAAACTTAATAAAATTAAACATTATTAAAATGCAGTGTAACATTATAACATACCATAGAAATGTGTTAGCCTTGGGGCATCATGAATTTTCCATACAAGCATTGCATGGAATTTAAATTCCCTTTGTGCACCTACTGGTCTAGAGATATCATGCATAGTGATTCCCTTCCATAACTCTAGTAACTTGTCGATAAGAGGCTCGATATATACATTCATATCTTTGACTTGGTACTTACCTAATTGATTGAACACACAATACATAATTACTACATATATGAGTAAATAAAAAATATAGCAAACATAATTATAAGACATAATTGAACATATATGAGTAAACAAAAAAGTATAAGACATAATTATAAAACAAACAAGACAAATGTGATGTTACCATCTTAAAAAAAAATTATTCTAAACAAATACTTGGAACAATCATTGCCAACATTATGTGCTCCCTCTTTATTGACATCCATGGATGAATGTTATTGTTGATATCAAAAAATAGGCCACACCGAGTAAGTAGATCTGAGCTCTCCAAATGGATTGAAAACATCAATTGCCAATGAAAGCCTAAAATTATGAGGTTCATCTCTAAAATGTGGCGATATTTCCTCTGTCTTCTTAAATGCAGATCCATCCACATGCATTCAAATAGCACCATATTTATTTATGTTCTTTGCATGGTAATCCATAAAATGTTCTATGATTTTACACCTGAACAATCACCGCAAACGTGGAATTATGGGAATATAACGAAGAACCTTGTGAGGCACCTTTTTTGTTATTTGACCGGTTTGATATCTACTAATTTGAAAATTTGGGCATTCTTATTTCGACGCATGTTCTACATAATATAGAATATGGTCATCAAGACATGTGTGAATAGCTTGATACTCCATTCCAATATCTTTCATAATGGCATGTAAATCTTGGTATGTGTGACATAAAACATTTGACGATGGTAACATAAATTCACTTAACAATCTATAACATATATATTGTTAAGGAAAAAATAATTATGACTGCATTACCAATTTAGAATATTAATGGAGGGTAATAATGATAGAAAGAATATATATGTTATAATGTTGATTAAAACAAAAATAGAAAAATAAAAATTCATGAAACATGATATCACAATTCACATATGGAATCTCCTTTTTTTTGGGACCAACGCTTGATGCATTTCCTATGAACATACTTTGGAGTGAAAAAAACATGTTTTGGATCAACAAGTTAATGATAAAATACATACTTGACACCCATAAACCATTCATTCAGAAAATATGACAAAATACAAACCACCCTTATCTATCCCCCTCAACCCTGTACCTTCAATGTGTCAGAACATGAACAAGGAATCTACATATTTCCTTTACTGTCCCCTTCCTAACAAATACTACATTCAACCAGTGTGGAATCTCCACTTTCCATTAGTGATTTCTATTAAAAAAACCCTAATCCGACCTAACCCCTTAATCCCTAACTCTAAACCTCTAACCCCTACTCCCTAAAACCCTATTAACCTCGAAATCCCCTAGGACCTAAACCCCCTAAACATACCTTAACCACTAATCCCTACTCTAGCCTTATTAACCCTTAAACCATAAAATCTTAACCCCTAACCCCTTACACCCTGTACCCCATAACCACTAAACCATACCCTAAACCCTAATTATAATCTACATCTTATGTCTACGTATTCTCTTCTTAATTACTTACTCTCAATTTTTTCATGTGTACATAGAATATATCCATAAAGAAAAAATAATACATTATTTTTCTTCTACATTTAACGTATAAATTTTTACAAAAACAATCTGCAATATAAAGACATATAATGAATAACTTACCAAGGGACAATATTCATGTCTTCCTTCAATGTGTCCATACTCACTACAATGTTTTTTAGTTGTTTTTATTAAAATTTTCCTTCTATTATAGCCCCTGTATTTTTTACAAGGGAAATAACATTTTCAATCACCCAAAGCCTGAACCAATGCAGATCTCAAGTCTCAGCCTTGTCCTCCTGGAGGAATGTTATGTGACATTTTTCCTTACTAAAATTTCGTTGATGATTATCTTAAGAAATCATCCTTAGTAGTTTAACAATTTGTAATGCAATTAACAATTTTTATTTTTTATTTTTTTTGTATTTGGACCAAAAAATATCCCTTATAACCTCTGCAAATCATCACTAGTATGGAAACAACATCAAATGTCTTTGATATTTCAAACTTTTTTAATTATATATCGATTTTTCGTCGGACTTCCAATGAATTTTAACCATAGAGACGTTGCTTAATAGACAAAAATATTGACTTCGTCAAACATTGATACATAAATAATTGACCTGGTCAACTGTCATATATCCGATGATCATTGACCCTTTAAACAATCGGATATTCGACGATAAAGTCTATTTCATCGGATATTCAATGAATGTTGGGGTTGTTTTTTTAAATAGAAAAAAATAAAGTAAAATCTGATAATATGGTTGATTTTATCGATATTGTTATGAATGTGTGAACCATGTTTCTTTTCCTTTGCACCATCAGATACCTTAACTTCGGGACGAAGTTTCCTGAAGGGTGGGTGTATGTAACAACCCTAGTAGAATATATGTTTAGGGAATTATTAAGTAAAATTTATTAGGTAATTAATTTTTCTAACATATTATTAATTACACAAAGATTGGTATAATGATACTAATTAAATATTTATTAATTAATTAATGGTTACAATTTGATTAATTAATTACATGTTACATTCATTGACATGGGTATTAAATTAATAGGGTTAATAAATTATAAGTTTAAATTTGTTAAAGACTTACATACACAGAAAGGGATAAGACATTGAACATAAAGAGATAAGATATTAATTATAAGGGGATAAAGTAATAAATGCGTAGGTAAGGAAGTAAATGAAAAGAAGGCGGTGAAGGAGGGATATGGGGGAAGGAGGTTTACGAAGGAGGGGGACCATTCTACGAGGAATTTTTGGGGAGGTTTCTCTTGGATTGCACAGAGGAGAGTTTGAGTTCTGTAGTCGGGAAGGGTTAGTACAGGGGGTACCGGTTTGCTGGGGGTTTTGGGCATGGGGGCCAGGATATCCATATGGTATCCTGGAGCTAGTTAGTTGTCCTAGTTAGCAGGGTGGATACTCGGTTTTGGGTAGAGTTGGTCCGTGGATTCAAGCTGGGCAAGGCAGCAGCAGGAAGGTCAACAAGACAAACGGAAAATGGAGGGTTAGCATCAGACCCAGGTATTTTAAATTACGTATTTTTTTATTCTGTTATGAATTTTATTATTCATTGATCAATTTATATGCATATGTGCTGAATTTATAATAAATTACCGAGTTTCATAAATCAAGTGGAAGTTACTATTTTGTTTGATTAATTATTTGATGTTAAATTAATATGGCCACTACAAATGGTATCAGAGCTTTTTGTTTGAAATTTGGGCCTAAGGGCCAAAGCTCCAAGCTCTAGCTCCAGTCCCACCTAACCTGCTAACCAAACGCACTATTATTTTGATTATATATAAACAAATCTAAATATATATAAATGAAATACATATTGAAAATGTAAAAACGAATTTACCAAAGTAAAACAAGTGAAATATGAATACAACTAGGGTTGTTACAGTGAGTACCTGTAGTTCATTACTGAGTGTTAAAAAAAATAGTCTTAAAAGTACAAAAGCTAAAATCAATGGAATTATAGTAAACTCTAGGTTTGTCATGCATTAGGACCCAAGCTGCCTATAACTTATAAGTCGAGAAAATTTGATCCTTTATATGGGGATGATAACTGGTATCCTAATATCACCTTCAAGAGCGACTTAACAAAACCCACCTACATTTGGTAAAAAACAAAATCAATTAGACGAGGGGTAAAATAACTGCGAGTCTGTGACCACTGTGTGGATCATGTTTATTGAAAAAGGGCCTATCCTATATTAAAAATCTAGTTAGAATGAGAAAACTGGAAAATGTTCATGCCAACAACGACTTTGAGGTTCAAACTCTTTGCTTTGGTAATAGGCCATACAATGTCTTAAGATGATATCTCAGGATATGAAAATGGAGAGGAAAACTGGTTGCTTATAGTGACTAACTATCACTAGTTCCTTAACCAACCTCAAGCCCTCTTGATGAGAATATCAAAAAAAAATCCAAGAAAACCTAGACCCTGACGGAGGTTATAAAGTTAGAGATTTAGTTTCTTCCCGATAACCCCCCCTTAATGGAACTGTACAAGAATAAGTGTTTGGGCTAATTAGAAGGTATAAATCGTTGTTGCTAAACCGTTACAAGTTACAACAATCCCCTGGGCACATAAGAACGAATCAAACATTTGCTGCAAATTAAAGGAGAGGATCCCTGGAATGGTTACGGAAGCCTAAAGAAGAAAACAKATCCCTTGTGGTGGCAGGCAGAATGTATTCTCCGGGGCGCTTTCTCTGTGAATCCATAGAGTTACTTGGAGTGTTGAATACGTTGTACTGCATATCGTATGCTGCATTTTTAAAGGACGAGCRTACATTTCTTTTCTTGCGCCATTTGCAGCCATAGCAGCTGCCACTAATTACCATCGACRGAGCCACCAGAATGGAAAACACTGCCAAAAGTACCACCATTTCATTCTTTGTGTGGATGCTACTTATTTCCTRTGAMAATACTACAGGAGATGGGGCAGGAGGTCGAATCCCACTCATCGTTAGGTGGGTAACCYAGGAAGTCTCTTCAACCTGACCACTTCTAAACTCATAGCTCCATTATTCTTATATATATCGATTCCACCTGATTAACACTACCCAGCCCTCCACTGAACTACGACGAGGTAAGAAGAGAGACGTAAAATCTTAGTTGGGTAACGGGTAGTGCATTTTAAAAATGTTGAACATGGATGGCTAAAATATGTGGAATCTGCTCGATTTAACAGTTGCAACAACCTTATCCAACATTATGCAGAGAATGCTATTACAGAACATAAGTGGAATATGGTCCATGACCATTCTAAAGGTCCTAAGAATAAGAACATTTTGGCCTAATTCAATTAAGAGTAGCTTCAAACAATGAATATACCGTTGCAGTCATTGAAATTTTTGACATACAGTTTACCTAAGAAGTTAGACCTAATTCCAGAAAAAGTTGTATACGACCAAATGCCATCGCTGGAAAAATTATGGTATGTTGCTTTGGATGAAGTGAATGATCACTTTGCATATATTTCATTTTACATATATTTCATGAGATTACACGCTCTCAAGAACTGAAACAACGAATTAACAGAAACCCGACTCACCTGTTGTCTTTCCGAAGGCCTTATTTTGAACTTTGAAGGCGAAATAGGTGTACACTGGATGTGGGTTTCCTCTCAAACTTCATATTTCTCCACTACACGAAGCATCTTCTTCCTTTTCACAAGGAGGTATGTAACAACAACTACTTGGAGTAGCCCTGCAATCGCTGCCAACAACAGTCTCGTCGTCTTCTTCCAATTCATCCTATCTGAACTAAGAGGAGTAGTAGGAGGAGGAGCGAGGAAGGTCTCTGTCAATGAGAAGGAGAAGGATGCGAGGAAGGTCTCGGTGGATGAGAAGGAGGCGGCAGAGGAAGGACGCATAGGGTTCGAAGAGACAGGTGTAGGGTTTTGTAAGAATAAGTGGGCACGTGGGCCTCATGCGAGGCCCATTGTCATTTGATTTTTTTTTTTTTTATTGATTTTAAATTTGAGTAAATGTTTTTGTTGTTTTGCTTTAAATTTCTTTTTTCTATTTTTTTTTTTATTATTAATCTATTTTAATTATTTTATTTTTAATTTTTATTTATTTATTAATTTTTTTAATTTTTATAAGAGCCAGGTTTATAATTATATTTATTATAAACATTATATCAAGATAAACATAATTATATTTGATATATAATTACTATATTATGGATATTATGTTTTTTTTTTCTTTTAAAAAAAAAAAAATCAGGATAAAAATAAGTTTTAAATATATGCAGCAAATTAAAAACTAAGTATATTAATTAATTAAAAGTAATTATGATTAATTAATTAAATTAAAATGTCAGAGAGGCCATGGGTTTTGAACACAAGACCCCCACCAAGTGAAGTGTCTTAAGAAGAACACTAATGCCAACACGCCCTCATAAGTTTTTACAAATAAATTCTTATATTTAATTAGATTAATGGTAACACTATAGGAATTAGAGTGGTATTATTATCAGGAAGATACAGTAAGAAGATTAAGACTAACGGGTTTATTACCTAACCTATTGATCTGGAGCCAGCTAACCGAGTTGAATCATAATTAGTGAATGCACCGGAAATCAAGGTAAGGGTTTATCTAGCATTGTTGATCTTAGTATCCCAAAGTATAAACTCCGATTGTCCAAACGTCAGGCTCACGAGACCGTACACACAATTCATCGAGCCGAGCGCCAAGTCCCTCCACTCCATTCCACCAATCGAAGTCAACGCTAAATCTCAATGCAACATTCGACAACGCCAACACTACGCACCAGGGAAAAGCTCACGAGTCAAGCATCGGAGGATATTTAGTTGTAAGAGAAAAGTTAAAAAGGACTTAGACTAGGACAGGCGGGAAGGAGGCGGCATATGCACTAGGAGAGTAAGCATAGGAATTGGCGAGTATGGTGCAAGGCTAGCGTAGCTACAGGACAAGGGAACCAACAGTTCTTTTCATAGGGGCAAAGAAATCAAGCTTAGACGCTTAATCCTAATCCTAACCTAGCCAATCCCCTAAAGGAGTAATGTCTGTTTACAGACAAGTAAAGAAAACTTATGCCTAACCCTGTTTCTAGTTTAAGTAGCACCAATTTGAAACATCCTGGAACTCACCCTGACAACTTTGGTTGATGCAGGTTAAGGCATACAGGAAGGTCAGGACTCGGGGGAGTTGAGGCAGGGGAGCGTCGTCGCAAGCACTGCCAACACTGCCAGTTCCACCACCACCATCGCCAGAAATAGCCCTCATATTGCGCTCGTTGGAAGCCATTAATGAGACTTTAAAGGGGAGACAACTGGCAGGGACTGAAGTGGAACCCCCACCGTCTGGAATGGGTAATCCAGAAGCGTCAAGGGATTCAGGGGGAGGACCTCCACCCGAAGACATCACGCGAGAATTCTAGAAGATCAAACTTTCGGAGTTTGTCGGGGGTCGCGCCAGTGAACGCGTGGAAGCATGGTTGGAAGGCATGACATGGTGTTTTGCCTTAAGGGACTATGTGTCCAACTCAAATGCAAAGATCACAATTTTTCGGTTAAGAGACAATGCCTTGAACTGGTGGGGCAACCTGGAAAGACAACTGCACCTTACCCCAGACACAATATCTTGGGAATTTTTCGAGGAGAGGTTCCGAAGGAAATATCTACCAGCATACTACGAGGAACAAAAGGCAGGGGCATTTCATGCCTTGGTACAGGGAAACAGAACTGTAGAAGAATATGAGATCAGATTTATGGAACTGTTCAAATACGTTTCGTATATGGACAATGACCAACGACAGGCAGAGCGCTTCATCTATGGATTGAACCCTAAGATAAGAGCTACGGTGCAGATGTGGAAACCGTCTTCAGTAGCGGAAGCGATGGAAAATTAGCGTTATGTGGAAGAACACATGAACTTAACTGGGGGTACAAGACCGACATTTCCGCATCGCCCTGGATTCGTAGGAAATGCCCCGAGGACATTTCCTAGGGGAGGGGGCTCAAGGCCACCGCCATATGGTAACAGAGTCGCTTCAAGGACAGTAGCCGCAGGGATTTCAATGGCAGCGAGTGCAACATCTCGTTCATTGCCAACGATGCCGACAGGTCCACGACCATCTCAGGGAACAACAAGTAGGGGCAGGGGTTCCAGGGGAAGGAACTCATTTCAGAGACAGTCACATAACAGTGCACAGTTTCAATCTCGTGTTACCTATTGGGGGTGCGGAGGACCTCATTACCAGCGTGACTGCCCAGAGTTACAATCAGGGCTTGTGCATAGAGAAGTAAAGGCACCGATGGGAATATCAAGTAGCAGCCACCAGATTTACGCAACAATTAATAACCGCCAGGCCGAACATCAATCCACGGTGGTGGAGTCATCAGGTAGGCTAAATCATATCAATGTTAAGATTTTTTTTGATTCTGGTGCGACAGATAGTTTCATTTCACCATCTGCATTAGAAAAGAGTGGGTTGGCAGCCTACGAGCATGATGACTTTAAACAAGTCGAGATGGCTTCGCGAGAAAAACAAGCGGTAGGACCTAGTGTTGATAATTGTATAGTAGACCTGGGAGTGTGTACTACCAGGTTGAAGGTATACGTCAATGCTCTTGGGGTGTATGACCTAATCATTGGAATGGATTGGTTAGCAGCTCACCGATCTTTGGTAGATTGTTTCGCAAAGAGGGTGCTTTGTGTCGACGATGAAGGAAGACCAGTAGAGATCCAAGGTGTACAGAGAAAAGTGTCGTTACACTTTATATCAACTATGAAGGTTAAGCGATGCTTGAGGCAAGGGCGTCGATTGTATGTAGTGGAAGGAGTGAATGAAAGGAAGGGACTCTCATTGGATCAGTACCCAGTATTGTCAGATTTTAAAGATGTTTTTCCGAACGAGTTACCAGGGTTACCTCCTGAGAGGGAGCTTGATTTTACCATTGAGCTAAAACCTGGTGCAGAAACAATCTCCAAGACTCCGTATCGGATGACAGCGCCGAAACTTTGTGAATTGCAAATGCAGTTGAAAGAGTTACTAGACTTAGGGATAACAAGGCCCAGTGTCTCACCTTGGGGCGCATCGGTAATTTTTGTAAAGAAGAAGGATGGATCCTTATGACTGTGTATAGACTACAGGGACTTAAACTGTGCTACAGTGAAAAATAGGTACCCGATGCCGTGAATAGATGACCTCTTCGATCAGATGAAAGGAGCAACAGTATTCTCAAAGATTGATTTGCGATCAGGGTATCATCAGTTAAGGATTAAGGAAGGTGATATCCCAAAGACTACCTTCCGAACTCGGTTTGGACATTACGAGTTTGTTGTAGTACCTTTTAGATTGACCAATGCACCAACAGTGTTCATGAGCCTCATGAATGGCGTATTTCGGAAGTACTTAGATCGATTTGTACAAGTCTTTTTAGATGACATCCTCATCTATTCCAAGAATGAAAGAGAACATGAGGAACACTTGCAAATAGTGTTGTCTTGCCTTAGGGAGAACAAATTATATGGGAAGTTGTCGAAGTGTTCCTTCTTCCAGAAAGAGATCCACTATTTAGGTCATATCATTTCCGGTGAAGGAATCTCTGTGGACCCAGAAAAGGTAAAGGCCATTATGGAGTGGCCAGTGTCGAAAAATGTCCATGAGGTGAGAAGCTTCATGGGGATAGCAGGTTATTACCGGAGATTTGTGGAAGGGTTCTCAAAAATAGTGAAACCCATCACCACCTTGCAGCGCAAGGGGGTCAGATATGAATGGATAGTAGAGTGTGATAGTGCATTCATTGAGCTTAAGAGGTTACTAACTAGTGCGCCAATTCTACGAGTGTCAGATATGGAAAAGGACTTCACAGTCTGCACAGATGCCTCGAAGCAAGGGTTGGGGGCCGTGCTAATGCAGAATGGAGGAGTGATAGCCTATGCGTCAAGGAAGTTGAAGAAACACAAAGAGTTATACGGGACTCATGATTTAATGTTGGCAGCTGTAAGGCTAGCTCTGAAAATTTGGAGGCACTATCTTGTGGGGAGAAACTTTGAGCTCAAAACGGACCATCAATGTTTAAAATATCTCTTCACTCAAAGAGATTTGAATGCCAGGCAAAGGCGAGGGAGTGAGTTTATGAGTGAGTACGATTTTGGTATTTCGTACATCAAGGGAAAGGAAAATGTGGTCGCAAATGCATTGAGTAGGAGACCACGTATCTTCTCCTTGGTAACCTTAAAGGTCAATCTAAGGGAACATGTGTTGGCACAACTCCAACGAGACAGTTGGTATTTAAAGGTTACTTCAAACCTCCAGAGTGGGAGGCAGTTAGATCCAAAGTATGAAGGATATAGTCTGGAAATAGACGGACTGTTAAGATATCGAGGAAGGATGTACATCCCTGAGAAT
>ML779596.1:494301-519496 GCA_009831015.1 Picea engelmannii
GTACATGGAAAGGGATAAGACATTGAACATAAAGGGATAAGATATTAATTATAAGAGGATAAGGTAATAAATCCGTAGGTAAAGAAGTAAATGAAAAGAAGGCGATGAAGGAGGGATATGGGGGAAGGAGGTTTACGAAGGAGGGGGGCCATTCTACGGGGAATTTTTGGGGAGGTTTCTCTTGGATTGCACAGAGGAGAGTTTGAGTTATGTAGTCGGGAAGGGTTAGTACAGGGGGCACCGGTTTGCTGGTGGTTTTGGGCATGGGGGCCAGGATATCCATATGGTATACTGGAGCTAGGTAGTTGTCCTAGTTGGCAGGGTGTATACTCGGTTTTGGGCAGAGTTGGTCCATGGATTCAAGCTGGGCAAGGTAGAAGCAGGAAGGTCAACAAGACAAACGAAAAACAGAGGGTTAGAATCAGACCCAGGTATTTTAAATTACGTATTTGTTTATTCTGTTATGAATTTTATTATTTGTTGATCAATTTTTTGGGTATGTGCTGAATTTATAAGAAATTACCGAGTTTCATAAATCAAGTGGAAGTTACTGTTTTGTTTGATTAATTATTTGATGTTAAATTAATATGGCCACTACAACTTCATTGGATGGAAAGGAACTTTGTGATATAAAACTAAGTCATATGTCCCTATAAAAAATGTTTTTTATTTCTTGGAATGAAAAAGATTTCTTTTTTTGTTATTCTTCTTTCATTGCAATCCACATTTTGATTCGAATTTTTCCTTGCATAATGTTATGGAAAGTTATATTTATTGTTGTAGAGGTTAAAATGGGAAGCTACATGACAAGACATGCAAGGAGGGATTAGTTTGTTTTAGATCGTAGTGGTGTTATAGGGATTTGTAATTGTAACAACCTATATTTTGGCCTTAGAAGGTTAGAACTTTGATTTCTACTTATCTTATTGATTCATTTCTTATTATTTGTTGGGCTTAGTTAGAATGATATAGACATTTGATATGTATACATTTGGACCTATTAATGTGTTGTCGGATATTATTTTTATTGTTATATGTTTATGATGATCATAGTTATGTGATTTGTTTAAACATGCAAATTGAAATGCAAAACTTTCAAGGTTCATGAACTACCTATTAGCACTAGGAATCACCCTCAGATTGTAATGAGGATAATCCTAGTACCCATCAGTTTATATGTCACAATGAATAAATTTAAAGGGGGTCGAATGGGTGCAAGCTCAAGATAATATCGTTCTAACTCAGAAAACTGGACCAGCATGCACAAGCAGGTGAGGTCTTGATTAACTTCAATCAATAAGTTGTAGTAAGGGTGAGTAGGAGGAAGAAATAGAGAAAAGAATGTAGAGGTATGCTATGGACATCTGGTCTTCCAGCAGCCTAAGGAGGAACAACTCAGAAAACAAGATCCTCTTGGATTCAAAGTTTCAGAAAAGGTTGAAGAACATTACAACATAACTGCAATTGAACCTACATTACAATACGACCATAACAATCCATGTGAATCTTTCAATCATGGAAACTCTAGCATTAGAGGTAAACAAGATGGAAAATAAGTTGACTCAGATTAAACCAGAAGTCTCAAATATAGATACATAACCAGTAAAACCAGAGCTTCATTAAAACTTTACAATGTGGAAGCCTAGTTCAACCATCGACCCTTTACAAAATATCAAAACTGCCTATATATAAGAAGAACTGTTGCAAACATCAGGAGTGTGATTGGATTGTTTCTTTCAAAGTTTTCAGTCGATGTCTGCTCTGTCAGACTGTGCAGACAATTTTCTGTTGTTAGACGCAAGCTCTAATATGCCAATCCTTTCTGGCTTTCCATTTATGTGCTGAGACAAGGTCTCAACCACTGTTCTCATTCTCACTAACTGCCTTCATCGGGATCAGGATGGGTCTTGACACCCATGAATTTTCTTAGATAGTGCCAATGACTTCTGCAAGTCAATTTTGACACCTCGAGGCCCTGCAAGTCTTCTTATGTGACCAATATGGGCATTTTTGGAAACTCAAGCTTCAGGGGCCAGATCCTTCTTCATCACTCCTTTGTGTTTGTGACCTAGGGTTGTTACCCTACACAATTGCACGATTCAGGGTGCTACCAAGGGTGGTCTGAAAAAAAACTGCTTTTGTCCCCGCAATTCACCATGAACCACCACACGTCCCTTTCCAAAAAGCATGGTTTCAATTGCAGCCCGCCCTTAAAATTTTAAAATGTGTGCACATTTTGACCTTGCAATGGAGAGTGACTGTTGATATTGTGATCTAATATGCGTCTTCTTGATAAATTTCCCAACTCTCATTCTTTAGATTGACAGATCGAATCTTCCTTCTTCGAATCAACGACTGAGATCTGCTTAATGAATCGACCTTCGGGAATTTCAATTCTCAAACCACATTTCCCTCTAAGAAAAACCTCTGGAGCTAAGGATCTGATGATGCGTGGCATTCTGGATTTGGACGACTGAGATCCACTTCGGGTCTCTGGGAATTTGGGCCTTCGGGACTTCTAAGCACTTCTCATTTCAATTCTCCCGAAGCTCATTTTGCCCGAAGGCTTGGATCAACTGCCACCTATCCCTTTTAAAATCATCGGCTTGTATTTATTTCAGGGACTTGAATGAATCACTCTGAGTGATGTGCTTTGCACTCATGGCTACGACCTGCGACCCTTGATAACTTTATGTGATAACATTTGGCTCCACAGGGGATGGCATGCTCCCTGCGAGTTGCCAAAAACAAGTAGGTCCAGTGCCTTAGCTGTTGGGTTATGGAGTCTGGCTCAAAACATTTTGTTGAAGGCCGACATGTACACTATTATAATTATAAAAGGAAAACAAACACACATTCTCTAGAAGGAGCTTATTTATGTACAATCCTATACTAATTGATCTTTACAATGGGCTAGGTGAAGGCAAACTTCCACCATATCCATTCAAACTGTTTGATAACTGAATCCTTCGCTTCACCACAAATGATCCATAAGAAATAAGGAAAGTGTGATAGTTGGCTAATTCCATCCTTATGATCACCCATATTACCTTCAAATGATGATAAAAAGATCAAGCGTGCATGCTCCAAAGCATTTGAAAAGTGAAACTTTATGTATTCATCGACAAGGTCATGAAACTGAAGGGAACACATGATTAACTTATGAAAGGTTACCTTTACTATTTCAAAAATGTTGACAACTTGCTTGATGTCCTCTATAGGCACACTTGATTGAATGATAGCCACATGCATCTTTGGTTCAAATAGTTGCTTATCGTGAACTGTAGGTACAAGTGGAAGAAGTATGAACATAGGTGGCTATTGATCCACTGATGACTATGGATTTATTTCAGGCTGCGAATAAACGATCTCTTCACGTGCCTCAACGAAGGGTTGCTCCTGATCAAAACTTTGGGTTATGTCTTATGTGACAAGGCCAACCTCTGCATCATCCTTACTATCTTCATAGTGATCAAATACAAGATAATCTTGTTGCTCATCATCACTAGAATATTTATCAAAAATGGGTTTCCCTTCACATTTATGATAAACCTTTAAAAAAATAATTTCATATAGAATATAACTGTTAAAAATATCCATTTCAGGAACAGTAGTAACTGTTGCTTCCAGTTGTTCATACACATGATTTTCATCAAGACAGGGCTTCTCATGGATACCTGCGTTGAAGACAAAATTATTCACAATATTTTCTTCATAGGGATAGCAGGTTAAAACTACCTTACGTTCAGAGTTGAGATGATACTGACTTTGAATCCTTCCACAAGCTCGGAGGTTATCCTCTACTTCCTCAAAATCAATGAATAACTGTGATAAATATGTATATTTCCTTTCTCTCAGGAGAAGGACAAGCTCTGAATGTTGATCCATGACATAGTACACCATGGCAGCAGTCTTTGTGGCTCTGATTTCTATAGGCATACTATGATAAACAATGTAAAACCTCCTATTGAAGACAACCAAGGCTTTCTCTTCCCCTCTCCTCAAGGCATCAAAATCATCTCAGTACTGATCAAGGGACTTTTTCTCACCCCACCACTTTAAAAAATCATTGTATAGCTCAACCCAAGAACCAATGGAGTCAGATCCCAAACCCTTAAACCATACAACAACATATCCTAACAAGGATTTGGAAAACAACCTCATGGTAACATCCTCATGAACTATCTCAAACCAATCAATAAAATTCTTGAAAGCCTCCACATGCCTCTCAGATGTAACATGATCCTCTCCAGAAAAATGAGGAAAGTACTTAAAGAAATCAAGAGGATAAAGATGAAGATGATATGGAATCTTTAAAGGTTTAAACAACTTGTCTTTTATTCTAGTTTGAAAACTAGTGGGTTGAATATGCGGCTTAACGTACTGATGGCAAGGCTCAACAGTAACAACAGGATGTGATGAGATTTGAGGAGGTTGTGGATCATTTTCAACCTCCTCGGGTATGAAAGGGCGATTGGGTTAAGGAGGGGTTTCAATATGAAGCTCATATTTATGAGTAGGCTGAATTGAGGATATAACATCAACATATACAACACATGCATAAAGAAGGTATGTTTCTTCCAAGGATGGATATATAAAGGAAGGTTGGTGATCGACCGAATAAACAAAACACAATATGATCCTCTTTATATGTGAAGGGAAAAACAAAAATGAGCTGATAAAGAATAACAAAGTTCATGAAGAAAGATCATAAGCTGATACCTAGGCATTCCCTTCATCTTTCTGTCAGTAGGATCCTCCCCAGTGGAGTCTCTGATTGTGGAGTTGTCAGGTAGATGATTACAGTCAATTTTTGTATCCCTCTCTTGTCTACCATCAAGAGTTGGATCTATGTCGTTCTTCCCTGGGAGCTCTTCAATCTGCTCAAATCCATCCCCGACAACAATGCCATTTATGTTATCACTAGGAATCACCCTCAAACTGTAATGAGGATAAGCCCAGTACCCATCAATTTATATGTCACAATGAATAAATTTAAAGGGGGTCGAATGGGTGCAGACTCAATATCATTCTAACTCAGAAATTTGGACCAACATGCACAAGCAGGTGAGGTCTTGATTAACTTCAAATAGTAAGTTGTAGTAAGGGTGAGTAGGAGGAAGAACTAGAGAGAACAATGTAGAGGCCTTCTATGGACATCTAGTCTTCCAATAGCCTAAGGAGGAACAACTTAGAAAACAATATCCTCTTGGATTCAAAGTTTCAAAAAAGGCTGAAGAACGTTACAACATAACTGCAATCGAACCTACATTACAATATGGCCATAAAAATCCATGCGAATCTTTCAATCATGGACACCCCAACATTAGAGGTAAAAAAAATGGAAAAGAAGTTGACTTAGATTAAACCAGAAGTCTCAAATACATATACATAACCATAAGAACCAGAGCTTCATTAAAAATTTACAATACGGGAGCCTAGCTCAACCATCGACCCTTTACAAAATATCAAAACTGCCTATATATAAGAAGAGTTGTTGCAACCATCAGGAGTGTGATCGGATTTATGCATTCAAAATTTTCAGTCGACGTCTTCTCTGTCAAACTGTGCAGACAATTTTATGTTGTTAGGTACGAGCTCTAATTTGCCAATCCTTTCTGGATTTCCATTTATGTGTTGAGACTAGGTCTCAACCACCACTCTCATTCTTAGTAACTGCCTTCATTGGGATCAGGATGATGCCTAAAACCCATGAATGTTCTTAGACGGTGCCAACGAATTCTGTGAGTCAATTTTTACGCCTCGAGGCCCTGCAAGTCTTCTTCTATGACCAATACTGGTGTTTTTGAAAAATCAAGCTTCAGGCACCAACTCCTTCTTCATCACTCCTTTGTGCTTGTGACCACAGGTCGTGACCCTACGCAATTGCACGATTGAAGGCACTACCAAGGGTGGTCTAAAATAAAACCTTTTTTTTCCCCACAATTCACCATGAACCACCATGCGTCCCTTTCCAAAAACCACGATTTTGATTGCAGCCTGCCCTTAAAATTCTAAAATGTGTGTACCTTATGACCCTACAATGGAGCGTGACCATTGATCTTGTGATCTGAGATAAGGCTTCTTAATCAATGGCCCATCTCTGGTGCTTTAGATCAATGGATCTGATCTCCCTCTTCAAATCTACGACTGAGATCTGCTTCACGAATCAGCCTTCAGGAATTTCAATTCTCAAACCACATTTCCCTCTAAGAAAAACCTATGGAGCTGAGGATCTAATGATGCATGGAATTCTGGATTTGGACGACCAAGATCCACTTCGGGTTTCCGAAAATTCAGGCCTTCGGGACTTCTAAGCACTTCTCATTTCAAATCTCCCAAAACTCATTTCTGCGAAGGCTTGGATCAACTGCCACCTGTCCCCTTTAAAATCAACGACTCATATTTATTTATGGGCCTTAAATGAGTCGCTCTGAGTGTTGTACTTTGCACTCATGGTTGTGGCCTGCGGCCCTTGACAACTCTATGTGATAACACTACCCATATGTGTGGTATTTCTTGCCTTTAGTATGATTGTCAACACCATTTAGGTAACTCACATTTGTTTCCTCAAAATTGATTTATTGTATACTACAAATTAAATGTTTTGTTAAATTTTACTAGTTTTGGGGTCTTTAAGTCAAGTAAGAAGTACTATATATAGAAAATTAATATACTTATGGCTCATGAACTTGAGTTTATTTTTCATTTAAAAAAACATTTTTAAAAGATCAAGAATTGTCACCACTGACTGTAAATTTTGAAACTTAATATATTTATGATTCATGGACTTGAGTTTATAATTTTGTTCTCTTACAAGTTTGCAATATATTTGTTTACTATGTTAATATATGTGTGTTTGTGTGTGTGTGATGTTTTAGTAATTTTGAGGCATCCTCTTTTGTATATGATAATTGCCTTGAAAGTAGTACTTTAAGGTGGACTCAAGTGTCATCCTTCAACTTTGAGTTCTTTGGTTCCTTGTTCATCGACCATCTATGTCCAACAAGTGCACCCAAGTGTGTTCAGTGCATTGGAAATTAGTTTAACTTTACCAACGATGAAGGAAATGCATGCCCTACCGATAAATTTAGGTAATGAGAACCATTCATTGCTCAAGGATTTAGCACTTAGAAATATTTCCCACCATAAGATATTCATTAATCCATAACGCAAGTATTTATAATCACTTTAGAAAAAAATCATACATTCATACACATAAAATTCATACACTTTGAAATTCATACATTCATCAACATAAAATGCAGAAACAATGAGACGAACATAAAAAAATGTTCCATGAAATGTGCATGTGTGTGTGTGTGTGTCTATATATATATTCAACATCGTCTAAATTGTACATTTTCTACAAAATGGCACCTCGTTCCCAATATACAAAACGACAACAAGTGCCCTAACATGGAAAACAACCATATGGTGACATGTATACATAATGACAGTAATTATCCTCAAGAGCATCCTAAAAATATATCTTTCTTCTCTTTCTTGAGGAAGCCCCTCGAGTGGTTATGGGCTTGGGTATGCTTCGTCGCTCCAGAGATTGCACAAAGAAAAAACATTGTTATAATTTTTTTTCCTCGATGAATTGAAATACATACAAAATGATAATTTGTAATTTAACCTAAGATAACTCATTGCATATGATATTGACAATCGTGAGGGTTTTACCCTCCTCCACGACCCCAATCTCTCAGTGATGCCACCCTGTGTCAGCTACAAGGATCAAACACATAAAATTAAACAAATATGAATTAAATAAAATTCATGATAGATAAAAAAATATTATCAACACAGTATCTCACCGTGAATATCTCAGGCCTCGATGGAGAGTCGATGGCAGGTGGAGAGTGTAATATCCCCCGACAGAGCCCAGTTGTAATTATGAATTGTAAACATGTTTGTTAGGATGGTGAGAAGAGTTATAATAATCTAGGAGGCTTATGTGATGATTAGGCCAGAGAGCCTAGGATGCTTAGGTGACAAGCCTAATTTTTGTATATGTAATTATGCATATCATTAATAAAAATTATACATAATTGCATGTAGACCAACCACAAAGAAAGAATTATGGGGGACTAATCTCCCCTAGGTAGGGAAATGGATGGGACTGAGAGGCTCATAAAGAGGGGCTAGGCTAGAGGGATTAACCCAAGGGAATATTACAATATATTTCTGAAAATGAAAATACTAAAGTGGAGAAAATAAAACCAGTTATCCTAAGTTCCTGGGAAAGGGAACGAGTGTTAAATGGAGTGCATGCAACTCCAGAAAGACAGGTGTCAACCTAGGCGCATGCTGTTAAAGTTGGAAATTCATCACTGGGGGGGTTCACTCCCCATTCTCCCATCCTTCGCCTAACTCGTTTGGCCTCCATCATCAACCTCTGCATCTTTCATACACCTCTGAAACCAGTAACCCGTGAATTTGACTTGTGTTTTCCTGTGAAGCACAATGTATATGTACTTGCCAGAGCCGTATTGTGCCTTATCGAATTGTGGTTGCTGCCATCCCCTGAGCTATATTGAGCCTTGATATTGTCCTCACCGTGCTAGAATTGAGTTGAAGTTGGTTGAAGAAGAGGGTTGTCAGGCTCGTGGTTGAAGAGGCAATTTGTCAAGCTTGTGAGCAGCTCTCTCCAGGTGAGAGAGTTTGACGGGAAGTCTAGCACCAACTATGGAGATCTGAGAATTCTGGTTTGGCCTGTTTCTTAAGCCTTGAAAGGGAGGTGGTGCAGTCGATGGAATCTGTGACAGTGAAGGTGTATACTCTTGGGGTAGGACAAGCATGTGGGGAATGAGAGTCCATGAGTAGTGGGCATACGTAGGCTCTTGGAGAGAATCCTTCTAGTTGCTCTGTGTAGTTTTCCCTAACCTCATCCTAGTCTAGGATTCCTTTTCCCTGGGTGGAGCTTAGTCCCAAATCGGGGGTGACCCACTGCTAAGAGTGATGAGCAGTGTGGTCTAAGGCTGGGAGGTTCGTGGAAGGTCTGCACACAGTTGGTGGTCTTCTATTAAAAGATAAGTACCACTTTTATGTTTATTTACATGATGTGTATTTGTACATGTGTTATAATTGATGAGTAATGCTTGTATATGTTGTATGTGTAGGCTTACTATTATTTTCACATTAATCTGTGTATTAGCATAATATGTTGTATGTTTATGTTTATATATATGCACATGATAATTGTCATTTTTATGAGGTAGCATGTCCTGTCCTAGGTGGCCTAGATGTGTATGATGTTTCTTCAAGAATATCTGTGTGGCATATCCCAACAGGTTATGGTTGGTTATGCTACAAATTGGTATCAAAATGGTATCAGAACATAAAATCAAAGATACAGTTGTTTGGTTGTGTTTCCCGGCCTGTTGGTGGTTGGGGACGTGAAAAATTGGTATCAGAGCTAAATGAAGTGTTCGAGTAGTGGCGTTTCCCGACCTGTTGGTGGATGGGGATGTTACAAAGAGGTATTAGAGCTAAGAGAGACATCATGTAGTGACGTTGCCCGACCTGTTGGTGGTTGGGGAGGTTACAAAATGGTATCAGAGCCAAGGTTCAAGCACTGGGCCTGGATGGGATGGATAAGTGGTCATTTGAGCCAAGGTTTCGTGTGGAAATTATGTCAAGAGGAACCAATTTCTAACCTGAGAACATTCCTGAGTGCCAAGAGGTTACCTTGGTCTTGTTATGAAGCTCAGGAGGTGTAGAAGTATTATAAAACTACGACAAATGTGGTATTGGGCCTCATAATAATGTGGGTCGTAGGATCTATTTAGGAGAAGGATGACAATTCACAACCATCATATCTATATTGGCTTGTTCAGGATTTTGGCATTCGGGAAAATTAGTGTATGTTGGGGCGAGAACTCCTGAAGCCCGAAGAGACGAAATAGTGATTCATGATGACATCACTTGGATTTATGTGAACACATGGGTTGTGTGCCATGTGTCAGTGGGTTTCGAACCTATGGAAGATTGAAATTCCATTTGGAATGTGACACGTTTCACCCATCTGATTGGGCCACGTGTCAACCGCTAGTATTCTTCCATGTGGCACTCCATATGAGAATGGTTAGTGGGGCCCTAAGGTTACATAACAAATTTAAAGGTCAATATACGATGGGCCCACACTAGAGTTGATCACGATACATCAAGATCGACGAACATGAGGCATTGCGGGGACCCAAGTTGCATGAAAGGTAATTCCCTAAGACGACCCCGCAATCCAAACCATGGTTTTATTGAGGGGTTACATGTCAACGTCCGAGGAATTGCGGGGTGATATGTGGGTTACTCCAAAACCGATGATGCATGCCCTCACAATTTGAAAGGTGTAAAGATTGATGTGACATGTTAGTGTTCGAACATTGAAACCCTGGGGCTTGGAGGACACATGGCACCAAATGTCACAGTCTGGAGACTAGACTCTCTGGAATAATTGTGCTATGTTATGGAGTGGAGGGACCCTCCACTGTTAAAGGAGTAAAGGCAAGGGGGGGGTGGGTGTGGAATTGATTACGAGCCATCGATCTGAGTGTTGATGATCACATTTGATGAGACTTGCGTGAATATTAACCACTATATGACAATAGTCATATCCTCTTGTTGAGGGTTATATCGTATCTCAGTTGTTGGTTGTTGATGAACAATGGACCATAGATCCACTTCCCACACTTCGCGAGTTCTCCCATTCGGCACTACGGGAAGTTACAATGACTTGGGTTAGGAACTTCTAAATCCTGGAGTTTCGAAGCCCGGAGGCCCAAAGTCCCAAATAAGCACCTATAGACCTAGTGCTTGGCCACATCCCGTGGTCGCATGGGTTGGGGGCTAAGAGAAAGGGGCTAGTGCTCGAAAACTATTTTAAAGAAGGGAAAAGGGGTTAGGAAGGAAGTAGGTGGATTTTTTCTGGTTCAAACCCGCATCAAAAGAATACTGAAGACTTGGGAACTTTATGATAGGGTCCAGCAAAGATCTAAGATCCATTAGCTCAAAGAAAAGAGATCGTTGCACAAGAAGTGTATCGGAGAAGAAGCACACGTTTTAAAGGATCATAGATTTCTGCTCAAGGATGAGAATTAATCAAGGAAGCCTTGATTGGGAAGGTCTCAGAAAGAGGATTCGAGATGTAATGGTTACATTAAAACAAAAAAAGTTCTAGATATGTCTTTAGATAGAATAAAGAAGGAAGAAGGATAGGGAAAATTGTTTATTCTACATCTGAGATTTTTCAGAAGTCACTGGATCAGATGTTGGGTTCGATAAGCAGCATGGAAGCCCCAAATGGAATTCTTGTTTGGGGAAGATAGTCCAGGTGAAAATATTTTCACATCAAATATGAATGCTAGGTGGAGAAATCCATATGTGATACATAATAATGCATGAACCATAAGTTTATATGGAGAAGCAAAGCATGGGAATAAGGAAGGTTTTATGGAATATGAAAGAGTTTGGAGACAAGATGTGACATCTCCAAAGATCAGTCCTACATATTGGAGGTAGCACCTCCATTATTGCTAACAAAGTGCACAATGGAAGCATGGCATGAAGGTCATCAAATATGGCATGACATAAGTTAATTTTGCTAGTCATGCTGAAAAATCAGATGGGTCAAGTCAGGAGAAAATAATAATTCATCATGACAATACCAATGCTGATATGATCAGTCATGGAAAGTCTAAACCAAATTGCTTCAAGAAATAAGTTGGTGTTAACTATCCAAGGTTACTCAGAGAACATGACTGGAAATATAATTGGGTCATGAAGGAATTGGATCAGAGGGATCCAAGTAATAAGGGAATGCTGAAAATTAATATCAACATAATATGTGGTGGCAAGTATGCAAAGTAGACAAGGAAAAAAAAAAAAACTCCTAGATGGATTCAAGTCCATGAACATCCTAAGATAATGGAAGAAGAAATCATGAGATAGATATCAAGCTAATAGGAATGCATGTTAACACTCCAGGGAGGAAATCTAGAATAGTAGAGGATTGTTGATGCACTCCAAAGGTGTGAAGATATTTCCACAAGAGCATGGAGATATCAAGTCAAGAATATTTTAAAAGTGAAATGACTTCTAAAGAGAAATCAATAAGGAACCAGGAAGAAGAAAATGGTTCTATGCATGGTTTTGAATGGAGAGGAGATGGTGCCTGACAAGAATCCATCTTAAGTGACAGAGAGCCATGAGTGACAACCCAAGAGGTTGGAGGTATCACCTAAATCTATGATGGTAAGGTAAAAGAAGGACTTTCATTTGATTCTATGCAACTGGAAAAAGGGGCATATGTACATCCTTACAGTCTGCTAGAGATTGGATAGGTAAGTCAAGTTTGAATCTAGATGTGATAGATGGATCTAGAAAACAAATAAAAGTTGAAGGTTAATGTCATAATTAGTAATTGGTTGTAAATGCAAAGGCAGCCAAGAGTGATTTGGTTAGAAAGTGCTCAGAACAAAAATAGTCATGTACAGTGACTACAATGAGAGCACAAGAAGATTAAGGAATCCAAGAAGAATTGAATACTTCTGGGATCAGCAAGGAAAAGTTTCACATGAGAAAAAAGTTGTTGAAATTGTGGTAGAAACAGTTGAATTAGGGTTGGTTGAACAACCATAAGCAGAAAAAAAAATTCTTTCATGTTGCAAGTGTTGTTGATGATGTTACTACATATGGAAGGAAGCAACAGAAACTTGAAGGTTGGTTAGGTTTGATAAAAGAAGCATGAAATATTCTACTGCCATCATCCATACAGGTAACATCAAATTTATTAATGAAAGTCATGCATGTATGACTTTTTATTACTCTTTTTGCATAATTGTTGAAGGGAATTTAGGTAAGAATTTCCCCAGCCAGAGTTATTTTATAAAATCACATGATTACATTATTTGAATGCATACCACTAGATGTGGTAAAGGCTGGAGGCCTGTATTAATTCAAATCTTTTTAGCTTCTGTATGCACACATTGACATAGTAGAATGTCATGTTAATTTGGTTGTGGGGTAATACCCAAAGAATTAAAAGATAAGAACTTGTTATAGGAATGAATGCCAGTAAGCTAGTCATGTATGAGACCAGGACATGGTTGGATATGGCAAGGTATGGATATGGAAAGGTTATGAGCCACACAGGTACTAAAATTTTCCTACCTTTAAATAAAACTTGGGTTGCAACCTTTTTGCTAACACTAATGAACACCACAAAATTATATTCTTGGCGTAGTGTTTAGGTCAAAAAGGAAGGTATCCAATTAATTGGGAAGACAATAGGAAGTGTGTGGAAAATGTGTCAACACATTGTCCAGAATTCCAACTTATGGATGGTGAGATACATGACTAAGATAAAGAGCATTATGTAATTCAATGCAAGGTGCAATGAATAAGTATGCATTGAGAATTGCACTCATGCATAGTAAGTGACAGAATTGTGTACTAAATGAAATTATTGAATGTGTTTTGTAAATACATGCATATATATTATTGCATGGAAATAATTGTTACTAACAGCTGAAATGTTGTTAACTCATGAAGATGAGGACATTTCAGGAGTTGCTAGACATTGCAACAAGAAAGTTGCAAGTCAAGCAGTCACATGAATACTGAATACAAAAAATTTCATGCTCAGAAAAATAAGTAATGAACTTACAGATATTAATTAAGAACATGCATATGCATAAAATGATGAGTCATTCTATTTTATTAAATTGTTTGGTAATTATGATTGAATTGCTAGGTGTAGACAATTCTAACTTCACTACATATGGTTTTGTACATATTGCAATTGAATTATGATGTACAGGAAATACTGACAATTTGTTGGAAGTATGCAAGATGAAGCCTTGCAGGAAAATGGTATGCAGTTTGGTGCTTGTGGAAAACCACAAGGAAGGTTGCAATCCTAATATGGCAACAACCAAGAATAATTATGAAATAGAATTTCATGTTTTGGGGAAAAGTTGAATTCCCTTTTTGAACTAAATTTGAGTTCCTAAATGAATTATTTTATGTTCTCTCATGATAATTGCATGTGTGTGATGCAGATGAGACAATATTGGATAAAGTGAGAATGATGGAAGAAGAACTATTGATAGAGACATTGAAGCCCTTTAATGGAGAACCTTGGTGAGAGGCTCTGGTAGTGAGTTGGCACTCTCCTTACGTGTGAAATCCTTGGAAAGATGGATCGTTGATGGACTATGTAGCAGTGAAAGGATACCTGAGCCTGGAAGGGTGAGTTCAAAAAGGAAGAGGCAAATCAGAAATGCTTATGGCATGGTAACTGCCATAAGGAGGGTGTGTCAAATGGTACAGTGAGCTGCATTCTTCTTGAAACAACTCTATAGAGTAGAGGAAATGAATTCCAGTTGCATTGTGAACACTAGAATTGGTGCTTGAAAGTAGAGAACCAAGGGGATAATAGGCTTCCAATAGCTAAATATTGGAGCTTTTTGAAGAATTTTTAAAATATATATGTATAAACAAGTTGCCCTAAGGATCATGCAAAAATAAGGGGAGGGGATTCTAATATCCACCGACAGAGCCAAGTTTTAATTATGAATTGTAAACATGGTTTTTAGGTTGGTGAGGTGAGTTATAATCATCTAGGAGGCTTATGTGATGATTAGGCCAGAGAGACTAGGATGCTAAGGCTATAAGCCTGATTTTTGTATATGTAATTATGAAGATCATTAATAAAAATTAAGCATTGTTGTGTGTAGACTGACCACGAAGAAAGAGTGATGGGGGACTAAGCTCCACTAGGTAGGGAAAGGGAAGGGATTGATAGGATAGGAAAGAGGGGCTAAGCTAGAGGGCTTAACCCAAGGGAATATTATAATATATTCCTAAAAATGAAAATACTAAAGTGGGGAAAATAAACCCATTTATCCTAAGTTCCTGGGAAAGGAAATGAGTGCTAAATGGAGTGCATGCAGCTCCAGGAAGGTAGGTGTCAACCTGGGCGTGTGCATTTAAATCTAGAAATTCAACATTGGGGGGGGGGTTCGCTCCTCATTCTCCCATCCTTTTCCTAACTCATTTGGCCTCCATCGTCGACCTCTTCATCTTTCACGCACCTCTGAAACCAGTAACCCGTGAAGTTGACCTGTGTTTTCCTATGAAGCACAACGTATCTGTACTTTCCAGAGCCGTGTTGTGCCTTATCGAATTGTGGTTGTTTCCATCCCCTGATCTATATTGAGCCTTGCTATTGTCCTCACCTTGTTGGAATTGAGTTGAAGATGGTTTAAGAAGATGGTTGCCAGGCCCGTGGTTGAAGAGGCATGTTGTCAGGCATGTGAGCAACTCTCTCTAGGTGAGAGTTTGTTAGGAAGTGATTTTGTCCTAGAGAGATTCCAACACTAGCTATGAAGCTTTGAGAATTCTAGTATGGCCTATTGTTGAAGCCCCAAAAATGAGGTGGAGAAACCGACGGATTGCGTGACAACGAAGGTGTATACTCCTGGGGTGGGACAGGAATGTGGGGAATGAGAGTCTGTGAGTAGCGGGCATAAGTGGGCTCTTGGAGAGAATCCTTCTAGTTGCACTCTGTAGTTTTCCGTAACCTCAGCCTAGTCTAGGATTCCTTTGCCATGGGTGGAGCTTAGTACCAACTTGGGGGTGACCCATTGCTGAGAGTGATGAGTAGTGTGGTCTAAGGTTGGGAGGTTCGTGGAAGGTCTGCACGTAGTTGGTGGTCTTCTATTAAAAGATAAGTACCACTTTTATGTTCATTTACATGTTGTGTATTTGTACATGTGTTATAATTGATGAGTAATGCTTGTATATGTTGTATGTGTAGGATTGCTATTATTTCCACATTAATCTGTGTATTAGTAGAATATGTTGTATGTTTATGTTTATATATATGAACATGATAATTTTCATTTCTATGAGGTCGCATGTCATGGACTAGGTGGCTTGGATGTGTATGATGTTTCTGTAAGAATCTTTGTGTGGCATATCCCAGTAGGTTATGGATGGGTATGCTACAAATTGGTATCACAATGGTATCAGAGCATAAAAGAAAAGATACAATTGTTTGGTTGCATTGCCCGAACTATTGGTGGTTGGGGACATGACAAATTGGTATCAGAGCTAAGTGAATTGCCCTAGTAGTGGCATTGCCCAGCCTGTTGGTGGCTGGGGATGTTACAAAAAGGTATCAGAGCTAAGAGAGACATACTATAGCGTCGTTGCCCGGCTTGCTGGTGGTCGGGGATGTTACAAAGAGATTGGTTGTACATCCTTCTCTGAGGCAACCTTTACTATGGAAGCCTTGGTGGATGGGGCCAATGGAAGTGGTGGGGGGGTGGGTGGCATACAAGTGCATCCACTATGGATGGATGTGATGGAATAGGTGGTGCGAAGGGGTGGCTTGCAGGTGAATCCACTGGTGATGCATGGAAAATGATAGATGATGGGAGTGGGAAGCGATGGTCCCCCATAGGCTGTACAAGTGATGATAAATCCCCTAGCCTAGAGTAAACTAACCCAGAAACAGAACCCAGGTACCTAGGGAGTGAATTAGTACTATAACTAGCGAATATGTCTGCATCATGCATAAATATTAATAATATTGAACTATTAGTACCAAATAGTAAAATTCAAAAACATAAACACAACAAATTTGATATTTAAATTATATTTAACTCTACACATGATACCTGGGATGCAGGTGACTTGTCCATCCCAGATGGACATTCCCCGACATTGCATGCACCCACATCCTGTAGAAACACAAGAACATTAAAAATTGAGGATGTCATAAAATAAAGAAATGACTATGGTGAATTTATCAAATGTGACACATACCTGTGTATGGGCTATGCCCAATGAGAAGACAACCTCTATTGCTACATCATTGGTGGAGATAGTCATTGATGCATCTAGGGGCGTAGAGGGTCTGCTACATGGATGTAAAAACTGAAAAACAACATACAATAAAATATTGATATAAATACACATAATACACAACAAATATATAACAATTAAGAACATAGTGATGGTTAAGATACTAACCTCCTCCATGAAGCTATGTTTTCCACTGGCCTCCATAGGCCAATAACAGGTCTTCTCCTAGCTCGAGCATCTATGAGGTTCACATGGACGACTGTTATGTCCATGTTCCCTCTTCTCACTAAAATCTGTTGTGCAGGGTGAGGCTTTGACCCCTCCATTAATGCCACCAATAGTCGCCTCCTGCCAAGACAGTGCAACAAAGCTGCCATGTTGCACTAGGCTTTGGGTCAATGATGAAATAGCTTGTTGTACCTGCTGCAAGTTCTCTAAAACAAGAGTATGTTGGGTAGGGGGGTCAAGCCTTTGCCTAGGGGTACGAGGACCTAACATGGGATCACTCCTGACATGCTCTCAATCCTGTGCAGATCCTTGACCCACCCCCCAGAACTCACCCATGTCAAAGTAGTTCACATGGTGACCCAAAATAAATTTCTCCCATAATTTTCTAAAAAAATATAAGGGCACCTCCCTATTATTGCAGGGAGGTTTATCAAAAACCATATACCACCTATCCATCCAATTTTCACTAATATATGGATGGTTACACCAGTCAATACAAATGCATTTTTTGGTCAAAGGTAGTTATTTTCCATTCTGAGGAACCCTAAAAATAGACAATAGTTATTGTTTTGAAATACCCAAGTCTCTGCGTTGGTTTCTATCCAATCCATTGTTGTAGTACTCAAACATTATTTCCCTATACTTAGAAATAGAATTCAATAATTCCCCTTGGGAACTTGCAATGGACCTCACAATGACACCCATAGAAGTAGCCAAAGACACTTTGTTTGGTTCTCTGGTGCCCCTTAAATGATCTACAAGTTTTATTAATGTATCCAACCCCTCATCAATTTCAGTGTTTAGATTGGGTGGTTGTAGTGGGTTGGGGTTTTTCTCTCCTTGGTATGTTGGTGGGCAGTTTACATTGTCACCCAGTTCCATTTTGTAATATACGTTGCAGTTTAATAAGGAAATTTAATAAGTGGACTTATGACTAAGGTATTACAAACAACAATGTTATTTTATCCCAACAAAATCATTAACATAATTTTGTGTAAAACAAAGAAAAACTGTGTGTTATGTTTACAATGAACTTGAAAAAAACCTATACAAGATTGGTGAATTGTTGAGAGATTTACATTAAAGTATTAATTATGTGTAGTGAACCTTTCTAATAAGTTTTCAATGCCATTGGGTTTACATCCATAACCTATCACTAATTTATTTATTATTTTCAAAACCAAGAAAGGAAATGAAAAAAAATCAACCATACCTTTCCCGTGATGGACACGGTGGCAAGATCCTAGGATTTTCTCCTTTACTTGTCCCTTTTGCTTGCTTAATGAAGGAAATTCGTGAAGCAAAATGTGCAAATGAGCACAAACCGCGCCCACGGTCCTTAATAAACAAGCACAAAAGGAACACATGAATGTTCATGCCGATGAACCTATGTGCCAAGCTTGTTGGAGGTTCAGCCATTGCCAAACCTATAGGATTAGGAACACGTGTGTGTTCCTGAGAACACTTATGTGTTCCTGCGACTGCGTGTTCCTGTTGACCCCCTTTCCACGTTTTTTACCACCAACTTTGTGAACTCACCCTAACAAGGATTCACCAAAATCCGAGATCGATATGAATATCCACGATGGAAATGGATGTATGCAAATTTTGTATAAATTCTAAATAAAACATGATCGGGATGGATCTATGTGAATTGTATATAAATTCTATATGAAACATTGGATCAAAGAATCCACATCTCTATTAAGAATCAACTTATGTCAAAATTCTCCAAGAATCTACATTAAGAACCCAACTTTTGTTGGTGTGACTATACTTTGAGAGATTTAATATCTAACTATCCAAAGAGTTATATTTTGTTAATTGTCGACCTCTTCCCAATGTTATATGGTGGAAATCCTCTTGTATTGTATAAGAACAAATATACACATCTTTTTTTCTATTGTTGTTTTGTTCAATGGAATTTAGGCTCATTTAAGATCCAGGTTAGACCTAGATTCCTACGTGGTATTAGAGCAGGCACTAGGCACTCCCTATCCTACTTACCTACTTGCTCGTGTGAGAGAATATTTAGCTCCCATTGCTCTTCTCCTTGAATTTTTTTAGTATATTTGGTCTTTTTTATTTCTCCACTGCCTAGCTTTGGTCTTTGTTGTTGGATTATATTTCATTTACTTCCAAATTAGGGCCTTCATTCTCAAATCGTGGCACTGTTTTCTAGATCTAGATATTTGTGGCTTTGTTTTTGTGACCTTGTGGATTTGTAGCTTCAAGTCTACAACTAGTTAGTGTCTCTTAAATATTTGTGCCCCACAGTGTGTCTACTTGTGTCATGAGATCGAAATATCTTACGTGCCCACATGTGAACTCTAGATCTTATAGAATCGAATATGTTCAATATTGGACAAAGGCATGCGATCCATGGACATGGATAGATATCACGCCAAGGGTTTGAAACCAAGACATGAGATTGTCAAGTTGGGAAGAAAATTTATGCATTCATGTCACATTAAGCCCTCTGTTAGGTGTTTGAATATTCTTGTGCATAGAAAATGACATATCTTCTGCCATTTATCTTGCCATAATTTAATTTTTGTGGAGGATCAAAATGTAAAGAAGTTCCCTTCGAAGTACATTTCGAAGGGCTTCATGGCAGTGTACGTGGGGGATGACCAAGAAGAGAAGTTGTGGTTTGTGATCCCCTTCTACTACTTCAACCACCTGGTCCTTCACCATTTTCTCTAAGAATTCGATAACACCTATGGCTTCAACCAAGAAAGAGTTTGTGTTTTTGGAGGTTAATGGCATAAATGTTTGCCAATTTGTTGTATTTTGGGGGTTATAAATAATGTTTTTTTTATAACTCTTCATTGAAGACTCCATTTTTTTGTGTTGTTTGAAGTGTTGAGTAGAGCATTGTGCTCCCTTTCCAATGGTTGGTCACATGCCACATTTGATGTCCTTTTGAGATTCTTGTTTTTTATCATAGGCTAGATAAAGAGAATTGATTCCTCACTTGTACATGGGCACCTATCATGGCCTTGTTTCTTGGGACTGGTATCGAGGCTTGTTGTCCATAATGTCCTTCATTTTTGGTATCTATTTTTGGACCTTTACTAGTGGATTTTGGGCCACTCGTGCAAACATTCTTAGATTGTCATCGAGCATTTACCTCCATGACCAACCTTGTTTTGTAGGCCTTGGAGCTAGCCACTTTGGATTGTTTCTTTCATGGTTGTTCATCATCGCCGACACCTTCAACTAGTACCTCCATACTTTTTCTATCGTATATGACATGCATTGACATCATCTACATCCACCTAGTTCAACATTATAGAGGATGGTGTGTGCAATGCTTACTCTAGTGATTCTTTATTCTTCTAATCCAGGTGGATATCGATGGCCACCCACCTGTTCCAGCTGGCTCAAAACAACTTTCTGGAAATTTTGGTAATTTACTATTTTTAGCAGTTTTTCGGGTCTTGAACTTTCGGAGCCGTTTTGAGGCCCTAAACGATGATTTTTTGGGTATGTTGTGGTTGCAAAATTTCATGTTGAAATCTTGGGAAATTGTTGTAGTCCTTGGATAGATATTTCCAATGGGCTATCGTACGCCTAAAATGGATATCGTATGCAAAAGTTATGACCCCGAGCAGTTGATGTACTAACTTACCCAAACAAGGCCCACATGACTTTTGGCGCTTCATCTCCTAGGGTTAGGTTTTTTAATGTTTAGGGTTTTTGAAACTCTTGTTTATTGTAAAAAGGCCTTCAGAGCCTCATTGTAATCTCTTCTTGCGAATGATCGCATCCGTCACATCTCTTCTCAAAGATAAGCCGCCACCATTCCAACAAGCTTGTTTTCCGCTGCATTTTACAGTTTCAACTTATTTCCTTATTGAATAAAAAACTAGTTTTACTGTATCTCTGTTATTTTGTGTTAAGCATCTGTTAATAATATGTAGTCATTTTTTTCTGCTCATAAAATCCATATTAGTGGTATCAGAGCAGTCTTCTCCTTATTGTCTTAATGCATGTCCCCAACGAGGTCGAAGTACAAAGATTTGGGTCTCGAGCTTGTTTCTCTTGAGGAAAAAATCTCTCACATGCCTAAGCGACCTCTCATGGAAGGAGAAAAGAAAGATGACATGCCATGAGATCCTTTCAAACTGTTGATTGAGGAATCTCTCACGCAACAGAGGAACGAGATGATGGATAGTTTCACGCAAATCCTTCGGTGGCTACCAACAGGCGACACATCTTCTTCGAGTGGAGGCGTCGCCCCCTTCAAGGTACAAATAAAATTCGATATTCCTATATTTGAAGGTCAGAGAGACGCAGATGTTGTAGACAAGTGGTTGAATCTACTAGAAGGGTATTTTTCTGTCCATAACTTTTAAAATAGAGAAAAGATTACTTTTGTGCTCCTTAAAGTCGTTCCCCATGTCAAAGATTGGTGGGAAACTTTCTGTGAGAAAAAGGAAACAAAGGAACCCTCATTATTTACAGTCACATCCAACTGGGAATCCTTCAGGGATGTTATTAAGGAACAATACTACTCTGTCGGAAGTTATGATGACTTGTATACAAAATGGACCACACTGCGACAAGAAAGAGACCAAGCAGTGCCAGATTTCACAAATATCTCCCATACCTTGCGTAGCAAGCTGGGTATCAAAGATTCAGAATTACATCTGGTGCTCAAGTATCGCGGTGCTCTATACAGATACATCCAGAACAAAATGGAATTTCTGGACATCTCATCCTTGGGCGTGGCCTACCGATATGCCATCAAAATTGAGCAGAATATCAAATAAAAGACGTGACAATTTGGGTCGGGGAACCCCTCACAACAAAATACAGGAAAGGGCGGCCCCAACCCATAGAACAAAGTATAGAGAAAAGATGGACAGTATCAAGACAACCAGTCTAAGCCACAAGCAAAGAAGGACACCAAAAAGACAAAGAAAGATACCGGGAAGTGGTGCGACTTCCATAAGAGCCCTTGGCATAACACTGCTGACTTCCGCTCAAAGCAGTTGTTGGTGGCCGAAGTGAAAGCCTCTGAATCAAATGCGGGTTCTAACTCTGAGTTAGAACCAGAAAGGGGAAGACAGATCATTGACACGAAACCCAGTGCCACTGTTGCTACCACCAAGCTCCAACATAGTGAACCAGACGTGCCAGAAGAAGGAGACAACCTCTTCCATTCACAGATGTGGGTAAAAGGCACCCCGATGCACTTCATCATTGATAGCAGTAGACAGAAGAACCTCATCTCAGTAGAGTTCGTCAAGCGGTTGGCCCTGCCGACAACGTCGCACCCACAACCCTACATCATTGGATGGCTCCGCCAAGGAAGTGATCTCCACGTCAGGAAACAGTGTCGACTGACGTATGACATCAAGCCCTTCAAAGATGAGGTATTGTGTGATGTTGCTCCTCTCGAAGTTTGTGATGTTCTTTTGGTCCAACCTTATTTATGGAAACATAATGTTGTATATGAGTCTAGGCCTCATAGTGTTATTACTACTTTGAACAAGAAATTGTACAGGATACCCGAGGCTGTCCCACCTAGTGCTATTTCATTGATCTCTGCTAAGAAATGTAGGAAGGCCATCTCTCATATGGGTAAGTTTATATTATTCATGATTCGCTCTCAGAATGAGTGAAATATCACAACCACATCTAGGGTCTCTGCAACCGACCTCTCCACACAGCAAAAGCAAGTAGATAAGGTCGTGGAAGAATACTCAGATATCTTCTCCTCACCTACCGGGGTACCTCTACACTTCCAGGTCAAGCACCCCATAAATCTGACCTCTGGTGCACCACTGCCCAATGGGCCAGTCTATCGCTGCTCTCTATTAGAGAATGAGGAGATCAAGCGACAGATCCAAGAACTGATCCACAAGGGAAACATTTGTCCCATATCATCACCTTGCGGGATCCCAATCATGCTGGTATAGAAGAAAGATGGAACTTGGTGACTCTGCATTGATTATTGGGCTCTGAATAAAATCACAGTCAGAAACCGGTACCCGATTCCCTGAATCGACGACCTCCTTGATAAACTCACGGGGGCCAAATACTTCATTAAGATTGATCTGAAGTCTGACTACCACCAGGTCTCGATAGAACATACATATGTATGGAAGACTGCCTTCAAGTCAAAGGAAGGCCTTTTTGAATGGTTGGTCATGGCCTTTGGTTTGAAAAATGCTCCAGCCACTTTCATGAAGATGATGGACGATATCCTGCGACCATTCACCAATACTTTTGTAGTGGTGTATCTAGATGAAATTCTCATTTATAGAAAGACTTGGGCCGAACACTTGCAGCATATTCAGCAGGGTCTTCACACCCTCCGATAGCACAAGCTATATGCCAACTTGGAAAAATGCTCCTTCGGCATGGACAGGGTCCATTACCTGGGATACATCGTTGATCAACATGGCGTACTTGTGGACCCAACCAAGATCCAAGTCATCCGTGATTGGACATCCCCAACCACACTCACTGAGCTTCAGAGCTTCCTGGGCCTTGCCAATTTCTACCGCAGGTTCGTGTTGGGATTCTCCGATATTGCATGGGCCCTCAGCCAAATAACCAGGGGTGGTGGTAAGGAAAAATTTGTGTGGGGCCGGTCCCAACAATAAGCGTTCGATGATTTGAAGCAGTGCTTGTGCTCATCCCTAGTACTTTCACTACCAGACCTGCAAAATCCCTTTGAGATCGAGATAGATGCTTCAGACTATGCCGTGGGTGTCGTTCTCACTCAACACGGCCACCCCGTGGCCTATTATAGTGAGACGCTATCAGATGTTGTCTATAAGTACCCTACTTACGACAAATAAATGTACTCCATTCTGCAAGCTTGCCGCCAGTGGAGACATTACATTCTTGGGAAGGAGACAGTCATCCACACTGATGATAAGCCACTACAGTTCATGCAGACACAAGGAAAATCGCAGAATGACCGCCATCAAAAGTGGTCCACATACTTGCAGCAATTCCACCTCAACATCATGTATAAAACAAGAAGCACCAATCGCGTCGCTGATTGCCTCAGCAGACCACCAGTCGTGGCACACACCACAGTGCTAGACTCTTGTGGCCATGAGACCTTTGGATGGCCCCAAATCTATGAGGCAGCCCCCAACTTTGCCCCCACCTACCAAATGTTGGGTGCAAAGGCAGTTGTCGATAATTTCCATCTTCAAGATGGGTTGTTGTGTCGTCTGGGCCATATATGTGTTCCATCAAGCGAGCGAGGGAATCTGATCTAGGAATCCCACTACAGTCGGGTGGCAGGACACTTTGGCGTTGAAAAGATAGTGGCGATGCTACAAAAACATTTCTACTAGCTGAAACTCCGACAAGAGGTCAGCAAGTATATCAGGTCTTGCACTACCTGCACTATTTCCAAACCCACCACTGAGAAACAGGGCCTGTACACCCCTCTTCCTACTCCTGACAAGCCATGGGAATCCATCTCAATGGACTACATGTCGGGCCTCCCGCCCACCAAGCGGGGAAATGACTATGTTTTTGTGGTTGTTGATCGCTTTTCTAAGATGGCGATTCTAGTTGCCTGCAAGAAGAGCATCACAGTAGAAGCTACTACCAAGCTCTTCTTTGAACGAGTCCGGGTACATTTTGGAATCCCACAAACCATTGTCTCAGATCGGAACAGTCGATTTATCAGCACATTCTGGTTGAGCCTCTGGTCATTGGTAGACACCAAACTCACCAAATCCATGGCCTTCCACCCCCAGACAAATGGCCAAACCGAGGTCATGAATCGAATGATTGTGCATATCCTGTGCATGTATAATTCCAAGCACCCTTGCACATGGGATGAGATTCTTCCCTATGTCCAACATATATACAACCGAGCCTTGCATAGCTCAACCATTCACAACCCCTTTCAGGTGGGGTTGGGATTCCAACCATTGGGTCCCATAGATGTTGCACTTCCCCTTGCGGTCTCCTCGGCTGACTCCTCTCCTACTCCAACTGAGGCTGACAAAGCCACCCGGTTCATTGAGAGGATTCAACACATTCTCCAACATGTTCATGATATCCTATAGAAGTCCAATGACAAGTACAAGCAGTGCCATGATCAACA